>OW240915.1:289502955-289526961 GCA_933207985.1 Pelobates cultripes | reverse complement strand
GGGGAGACAGAGACAGAGAGGGAAGAATGAGACACGGGGAGAAAGAGGGGGAATAGAGAGATGGGGAGGGGGAGAAAGAGACAGAGAGGGAAGAATGAGACACAGGGGGAATAGAGAGATGGGGAGACAGAGAGGGAAGAATGAGACACGGGGAGAAAGAGGGGGAATAGAGAGATGGGGAGGGGGGAGAAAGAGAGGGAAGAATGCCCCCCTCCCCTGTCCGCAGGCACCGTGCGGGCAGGGGAGGAAGAGAGGACCTGGGAGCTCACCCTGCAGCTCCTCTGGGTCCTTCTTGCGCGAGCACAGAGCGTTGCAGCGGTTACCATGGCAACGTTACTGCTCTTGCGAGAGTCAACTCTAGCCCTGGAGCTACGGGCTAGAGTTCACTCTCAACACTGTAACCCCCATGGATTCCTGGTGGTCGCAGTGGTGAGAGTGAACTCTAGCCCCATAAACACACTGCCCCCACACACACACCATACACATTCACACACTGCCCCCATACACACCATACACATTTACACACATTGCCTCACACACACACATACACTGCCCACCCATATACACACAGACCCCCATACACAGCCCCCCATACTAACATTGCCACACACATACACTGCCCACACACCCTACACATTCACACACTACACCCCCACACACACACTGAACCTTTCACACACATTGCACCACTGCTCCTATTCCCTACTACAGCCCCATATCCCAGCAGATCCCAGGTAAGTTGTCAAACTGTTCTTAAATGGTTTGACTACTTACTCTGGAGCAGTAGTGGTTATTGTGCATGGATTATTTCTTTAAATAATCTACAAGTGCCCCAGTAGCCAGCCAGCCAACCCACAGGCTGGCCAGTAGCCAGCCAGTTAGCCAGCCCACAGGCCAGTAGCCAGCCCACAGGCCTAGCCAGCCCAAGCCAGTAGCCAGCCCACAGGCCAGTAGCCAGCCCACAGGCCTACAGCAAGCCACAGGCTTACAGCCAGCAAGCCACAGCCTGCCAGCCGCAGTCAGCAAGCCCACAGCCTGCCGGCAGTAGCCAGCAAGCCCACAGCCTGCCAGCCGCAGCCAGCAAGCCCACAGACTGCCAGCCAGCAACAGTAATTAAGGTAAGAGGAGCCAACTTGGCTTAGGTATCAGCGAGCTATGTTGTGTTGCTATATTGTGAATAGGAACCAGAGTGTTGGAGAGACCACCCTCCAGGCCCCATTAGACTCTAGCCTCTGCTAGAAATCCCCTCCATGGCCCATTAGCCCTCAATTGTAGTTTCTACTGGGGCCTGGAGGCGACTGTTTCCAGCAGGGGATATCTAATGGACGCTGAGATGGCCTCTGTTAGAAAGACCCCCTTCCAAGCCTTTTAGACTCCATTGTAGTCTCTAATGGGGCTTGGAGGGGATTCTATCTAACACACTCTCTAAAGGACACTGAGATAGCCTCCGCTAGAAAGACCCCCCTCCATGGCCCATTAGCCCTCAATTGTAGTCTCTACTGGGGCCTCGAAGGGCTTATTGCCCTTTGTTCCTTGTGTCTAAAGATTGTGTAGGGTGTGGCTGGAGGCGGTGCATGGAGGCGGGACAAGGGTGGCGCTTGCTGCAGAGTATGGGTGGGGCCTGTAAGGGGGCCCTTGATTTATTTTGCCCGGGGGCCCTGAGGGTTCTCAGTCCGCCCCTGATTCTCCCCATCAGCTGATGTTGGTGGAGGAGCAGAGGGGGAGCCTGAACTAGTGCTGAGGGACATCGGCGCTGGAATCAGGTAAATTATATAAATGATGTAAGTGATAAAGGGATAAAGGGGTGAGGGACACTAGGGAAGGGTAGTATAGTGCCAGGAAAAAAATGTTTTCGTAGCACTATAGTTTCCCTTTAAGCTTTAAAAGGCATACAACAGAATAATCTAAATGCTGTGGTATATATAAACAATTGTGTAATCATAGTTATAGAACAGCAACATAGCCACACTAAAACCAATAATTACAATGATAACATCAACACAAAGTGAATATATCAGTCTATATAAATACCTTATGCAATAGAATAGAAAATACATTTCTACACAGCATATATAATTAACATGGCACAATAAATTGCATCACTTAGAGATGTTAATTACATCCGATTTCTCGAAATATATATTACTCACAAAGAACATCAATCATTGTAAATACAGGCAGAAACAAGGTCAAATATTAATTAAACAAAATAAACAATTTCGTAACATTACATATTATTCCAATTAGAGCCATATACCTGCCTACCCAATGTGCTGCTAACAAAGTATCCCCACTGCATCATATCCAGATACATCAAAGGCACATGCCAAGCAATACCATAAAAATCGAAACAGTTATATTTTCTTCGTCTTTCTCATTGTCTTATGTCTGATATTCCAAAAGATGCTGAGAGAGCCCAAACACACAGGTTGCATCACACTACAGACTCTTTGGAATAAGCACATGACAACGTTTCAGCTGATATAAACAGCCTTCCTAAAGTATTCTAGGAGGTTTACCATCTCCTGAGTCTGGAGCACCACTATATTGTATTGATCAGGTGTTCCCAAAAGGTAGATACCCATATGTTGTAGAACTACAACTTCCACAATGCTTTGCATGAATTTAGAATGTCTTTAGAATGATAAAGCATCGTGGCATCATGGGAGCTGTAAGAGGCACCCATAGTTTACCATATTGTTATTATAATTGGTATTTATATAGCGCCAACTAATTTCGCAGCTCTTTACAATATTATGAAAGGGGGGGGATTTACAATAAATTAGATAATTACACAGTGATCAGGGCAGTCTCTGTGCAATGCTAATATTCTAACTGTCTTTCATCCTAGCTTGTGTCCTGGGACTTCAGGCAAGTGGCTCGGACACAGTAACCGATGACTCTCCACATGTGACCCCTCTCTGTGACATCTTGGAGATGATACTTTGCAAAGGATTGAGAAGTGAGTAAAATCTAGGTAATGATACTGTGACGGAGCTCCAGTACTCCGGCTGAGTACCTCCATTAAAGTTCCCTGGAAAAGAAAGTACTGAAGTGACTACAGTCCTTTCCCCAAACACCAGTCGACACTTGGTGAAGGGTAAAACAAAAACTCCTTATTAGAACAGGCACATATTTACAGGGACATTCGCAACAAGGGGTCATCAACAGTGACTATAGCTTCCTTCCCTGGCAGCGATGAGAACAGGGTGCCTTACAACATTTACCCTAAAATATGACCACCTCCAACAGTACATTGACAACTGATACATCCACATAGAGGTCTAATATCACCTAGCAACATGTACTAAAAGCGTCTGTGTTGGATGTACCCAGCCCGAGTAATCCTCAAATGAAACTGATACAGAGTTCCGAGCTTCCGCCAGATGATTAAAGACTGATCGCGCTGGACAAATTGCAGCTGCTCTGGTCCCATAGATCAGCTTCAGGGATGGAAAATAGGGCGCTCCACTGCACGAGGGATGGATGGAACAGGGGAAAATGCCAGGGAGAGTGATTATGCCCTTCTAGGGGGAGTTAGACTTTGAGCCCTGCACCAGTTGAAGCATGATCAGAGCAGGCTCCATCACAGATACAAAGAGTGTTTTAACTCTGAAGGGATTGGTACTGCTATGCCTGACAGCTAGCTTGAGTATTCTTGTCAAAAATAATTGATGGCGACTGCTTGACTCCCGTCTCCTGGACACTGTTGCTGTCTTGAAGGACAGCACATAAAATCACTTAAATACACACAGACTTACTTCACAGTTCCCTTTAATCCCTTCCCTTTTACTGATATGCCAGGTAAAGTGCTCTCCCAAGCACCTCGTCTGATGTATGAGTAATGCAGAGTTAATGACGATAGCCTGGCAAAGTGACTGTCACAGTTATGTAGGCATAAATAGCCACATTCACATTTTCACACCTATATTCATACTTATAAGAGCAGTTTAAGCACCATAACTACTACAACTTAACTGTATGAGCCATAGTGGTTATGGTTTTTGCAATGTCCGTTTTAATGTGTAAAGGCGAAAATATATGACCGTGCGTTGTAACAGCAGAAAAGTGGTCTAATTGGTGCAATCTCTGAGGTGGAGCACTGGGCATGAAAAGGAGAGATTACTGGCATTGGATAGAGGACCTTCCCCAACATGACAGCTGTGGCAGGTGAGAGAACAAAGTGAATATTTGGGTGAGAAAAAAAGCGCTTTAATTAAAATAATAAACCTGTTTATTAAATGGAAAGTATGGGATATGCTGGAATAAGGCTTGTCAGAGGGAGAACAATCACTGAACAAATAGCCCTTGCTACCAAATCGTTGTGACTTCTCTCTAGGGTATAATAGGGTATTCTCTCTAGGGAAAAAACAAATGCTTGCCCCAAACTGCTGACTGCACAAGGCCGTGGAAGATATTTCCTGCGTATGGCTCTCAATGGCAAATCTTTAGTGACCACAATCCAGCATTTACAACACACATGCAAACTATTGTAGGTAGGCAGTAATGTATACATGCTAAAATGTTGCTAGAATATTGAAGACCCTTTCATAACTTAGAGAACCATTTGTATTATAGATACAGTAGGTGTGTTACTACTGTGTGTGTGTATGTAATGGTCAGGATATCTGCATAGTGTTTTGATGTCGTCGTTGTGTATTTTATAATTGTTTATTAAAACAAGCCTCCCTAAACAGTAGGTAGAATTGTTGAGATTTTATTATGATTTCTTTTCTTCCGGAGGTATGATCCAAGCATGTCTGTACTTGGAAATGAAGACTTTATGGGTAATATAAATTATTCTGGTCACATATGAAATAATTATTAAAAAAATACATATAATTATATACATTTACATAAATGGGTACTATGCTCCCGCCTATCTCTACCTGTGCTACCCAACTTCTCAAAGTTGTTAACGTAATTTTGTTTAAGACAATCTATGACTTTCTCCCTGCAGAACCCTTCCTGTGCCTGCTGCTGGTAGCGTCACAAAGCAATTTCTTTCTGGATCTACAGGTATTTTAATTTAACCCCTTAAGGACTGGACTGTTTTTGCGATGTTGTACATTTGCGACCAGGCATATTTTTACACTTTTGTGGTGTTTGTGTTTGGCTGTAATTTTCCGCTTTCTCATTTACTGTTCCCATACAAATTATATATTGTTTTTTTCAGGACAAAAGGGGCTTTCTTTACATACCATTATTTATATAATCTCATGTATTTTAATTTAAAAAAAATAAAAAAATATGATGAAAAATTGAAAAAAATACATGTTTTTTGACTTTTACTTGAAAAATCTTTTACTCATCTACAAAAGCGAATGAAAAAAACTGCTAAATAGATTCAAAATTTTGTCCTGAGTTTAAAAATACCCAGTGTTTACGTGCTTTTTTGCTTTTTTTTTGCATGTTATAGGGCTATAGGTACAAGTAGGATATTGCGGTTTCAAAACATACATTTTTAAAATTTATCAATAGTGACATTGTAACACTATTATCTGTCATAAATCTCTGAATAACACCCCACATGTACATATTTTTTTTAAAGTAGACAACCCAGGGTATTCAATATGGGGTATGTCCAGTCTTTTTTAGTAGCCACTTAGTCGAAAACACTGGCCAAAGTAAGCATTCATATTTGTTTGTGTGTGAAAAAAGTAAAAAAACTAAATTGAACGCTAATTTTGGCCAGTGTTTGTGACCAAGTGGTTACTAAAAAAGACTGGACATACCCCATTTGCAATACCTTGGGTTGTCTTCTTTTGCAAATGGTATGCCATCATGGGGGTAATTCTCATTCCTGGGCTACCATACGCTCTCAAAGGCAACGTAACCAACCTGGCCATTTTCAATGTAAAAATATTTGACCCATATATTTGACCTTGTAACTTTCAAAAATGCTATAAAACCTGTACATGGGGGGTACTGTTTTACTCGGGAGACATCGCTGAACACAAATATTAGTGTTTAAAAACTGGAAAACGTATCACAACAATTATATCATCAGTAAAAGTGCTGTTTGTGTGTGAAAAATGCAAAAAAAGTAACTTTCACTGACAATAACTTGAAGTCTCCGAAAACAGTACCCCCATGTACAGGTTTTAGGGTGTCATAGAAAGTTACAGGGTAAAATACAGTGCTAGCAAATTAAATTCTCTGGAATTTCGGCCTGGGTTGGCAGGCAGGTCCCTCAAATTGCAATCAATAAAATTACTGAATTATGTAAAAATATTACATAAATACATACGTAGAATTTAAATATATATGCATATTTATATATTTGAAGTCTACGTGTATATTTATATAATTATTTATGTAATTTTGTATATGGACGTATGTATATTTCGTATTATTTTTATTTATTTTTATATACATAGATATATATATACAAATTCATTCTAAGTGTATTTTGATATAAATATATATATATTAATTTTAAAATACAGTTAGAATAAAATTTCATATAGCTATATAATTTTTTTAAAATTTTTTATTATTATTTTTAAAAAAAGGTATTTAATTTAAATTACTTATTATTTATATTTTATAATAATATATATATACAATATATATAGTTATTATATATATTATATATATACGTGTGTAATTTAATTATAAGTGTATTTTTATATTAATATAAGTACATATTAATATAAAAATACACTTAGTATGTCATTATATATATGATATATAGACATATATTATATAGATATAATATATGTCTATATATCATATATACACATATATAATTATTATTATTTTTTTTATTAACACTAACTTTATTTATTTTTTTGATTTTACACTAGCAGGGAGACTGCCTGTCAGCACAGACAGTCCCCCTGCAGGCAGACACATGGGACACCTATTGTGACCATGTGATCGCTGTGTTAAGCGATCACATGGCCACAGGGGTCCTAAATCAGTGTGGGGAGACTGTCTGGGCTGCAGGCAGTCTCCCCACAACCGGAGCAACACTGATCGCCGCCGGGGGAACGACGGCGATCAGGTAAGTAACGGAAACCGTTAGGACGGTTCAGGACCGTCATCGGTCCGCAATGGGAAAATCCCGATGACGGTCCTGAACCGTCCTGGGTCGGGAAGGGGTTAATGTAAATGTGGGTAAAGTAACTCCTTTTGGATGTACAGCATTTTCCATCATGTGGCTCTGCAACTCGCTTGAAGTTTGTTAGATTCAAGAGCTTCTGTGTGTAAGGGTATAAATGAATGCACCATACAAGTACTCCGAATAATAGAATGTGATCGTAATTACATTTTCTTCTTGCCTGTTTTCAAAATTCTAGTTTCCTGGATGAAAGCTAGATTCTCCCGGTAATTCTTTGGCATACAGAACATACGTTTTAACGTGTTCTCTATTGTTATAGACATTACATTATTATTCTATTAAATATTAGTATTTGGTCATTGTGGCGGAACCAGCCTCGCCACTGGGCATTGGAGAAGACTGATTGCCAGCCTCCTGCCATGTGACTATGGCCCCTGGGATGTATTGCCTGCTCTCCTGTACTGCTGAGGATTGCTACCAACTAGGTGGATTTGGCTATGGAGCTTGTGTAGTGCCCTCTGTTGGTAGCAACAGTAATATGCACTACCTGAATAGCAAGACTGGTAATTTGCATATTCGGGTAGATTTGCATATCGCTAATTCTGCATGCAGGAGAGACATTTTGTGTTAATTATGGTCTTCCTCACTCATTTATAAATATGTAATTATGTTATAATAAGTCACTGTATGTTGCCTGCTATGATTTGATTGTTTGTAATTTTATTGAGTTTTCACAGCAATGTCAATGTAATGACCATATGGGCTAGTCCCAAGTAAAATAAAGTTTTAGACAGTTCTACTTCACCCTCAATTTGGAGTCCTGTCTCTTATTGAGGGGAATCTGCTACAGAGGATTGCTATGCTCTGCATATTCCGTTGCTATAATCACTCCTAAGCTCTTTTAAGAGCTTGTTCTTGCTTCGCTTGGTAGGAAGAGAGGTTCTGCCTGCGGTGGTTGTGGTATCAACTAGAGTGCTTGGAGCCCTCAAGAAGTGCTAGGAGCGTCCATCAACGGAGGTACCCAGTCGGGGTGCCATGTGATCCGTTACATTGGTGGCAGTGGTGGGATGGCTTCCTAGCCTTGGGAAAACCAGCACTACTTCAGAGATGGAAGGCCGTGCAGTATCTCACTTTGACGCCAGGCTCCAGCAGCGACTACAGGATATGATGCGCAGTATGGAGTATCCTATCCCAGAGGAAAGAGAGACAGAGAGGAGGGTGGTGCTTCGTACCGATCTCTGGAAGGAGGACATCGACGAAATTCGACCCTTCTGGTGCAAGGAAATCCTGACCACTAACCAGTGCCAAGCAGAACAACTAGAGCTGTGGATGCTGTTATTGGAAAAAACAGCCCTCAGAGGAATGGGTAAGTGAACTGGAGACACTAGTTGAGACTGAGGTGTGGCTGGATGATTCTTATCGGGCCCTGCGGTGGCATGCTTACCACCTCTACCCATGGCTGATCGAGTACAAGTGTATTGAGGGGGAAGACTACGATGGCCCTGGTTTGTTGTGGGATATATTGAAACTAGTCTCTGGTTCGGAGACACCGACATTGCTCACTTCTGATCCATCCGAGCTGAGCGGGCAGACAACTGGGACCTTATGGAGATCGATGCCATTCAGCCAGATCTATCTTTTCTTGCCAACCGAGAGTGGGAACTAGAACAGGACTATGTTTGCCTATTCCAACGTATAACGCCGCCTGTCTCTGACATGATGGGGCTTATTGTCTGTATACCACCGGAAGCATTGAGTTTAGTTCCTCCTCCCCAGCAACCAAGCCTGTTATCAGGTGACCTTGGTACTGTACCACATATGTCCCAACCAGCCCCAGAGATGGAAGACCTTATTGACTTGTCCTGGGAAGACACCCAGCTGGCAGGTGGAGATGGGACCGAGGTCTCTCTACAGGCCCTACAGGGATGCTCGGCAGTCGGCCCAGATCCCCAACGGCAGTATGTATCCCAGGGAGCTGAAAGTGCCGTCCTTCCTCCCCAGCGGCAGTGTGTGTCCTTAGGAGAGGAGACAGTTGGTCCCGCTCCCCAGCAGTTCAGTGAGTTACAGGGAGATGAAGGTGCTGTCCTTCCTCCCCAGCAGCAGCGTGTGTCCCAGGGAGCTGAAGGTGTCGTCCTTCCTCCCCAGCGGCAGTATGTTTCCCAGGGAGCAGAAGGTGCCATCCTTCCTCTCCAGCGGCAGTGTGTGTCCTTAGGAGAGGAGACAGTTGGTCCCTCTCCCCAGCAGTTCAGTGAGTTACAGGGAGCGGAAGGTGCAGTCCTTCCTCCCCAGCGGCAGTGTGTCCTGCAGGAAGCGGAGACAGTCAGTCTCGCTCCCCAGCAGCAGGACAATATATTAAAAGGGGAGACAGTTGGTCCCCCTCTCCAACAGCAGAGAGTGTTCCAGGGAGAGGAACCGGTTATCACCTCTCCCCAGCAACAGGACAAATTATTGAAAGGGGAGACAGTCGGTCTCCCCCTCCAACAGCAGAGAGAGTGTCAGGGAGAGGAGCTTGTTATCCCCTCTCCCCAGCGGCTGAAAGTATGTATGGGAGAGGCGCTTGTTACCCCCTCTCCCCAGCAGCAGCTTAGCCCACCAAGGGGAGATAGTAATCTCCACAACAGTGCAGATGGGACCGTGGTCTCTGCACATGCACCACCGGGGGTAGGGACAGTCGGTCCTGTCCCCCAGCAGCAGGGCTGTTTAGCCAAAGGGGAGACAGTCGGTCTCCCCCTCCAGCAGCAGGGCTGTGTGTCCAAAGGGGAGACAGTCAGTCTCCCCCTCCAGCAGCAGCCCCAGATCTCAAGAGAGGAGCCTACCAACTCTTCTTTTCAGCATGGCTCCAATCAGGATACTCCCGTGGTAGCACTGGCACCAGGGCAGAGTACTGCAGGTCTCTGCCCACTCTGCAACCCACCAAGGCAGCCTGTCAGTACCCCACACAGCTGCAGTGAGGCACCTGGACATGGACGAACTAATCTTTTACCCAGGTGTAGTAACCATGTATTGTGGGTGGGCTGTATTACTGTTTGTGCTTCGTGGGTGGGTTGCTGGACTAACCAGGGCACTGACCGGCAGGAGGTCAGATACCCTGTTAGTTTGTTTGGAAAAGGGGAGAAATGTGGCGGAACCAGCCTCGCCACTGGGCATTGGAGAAGACTGATTGCCAGCCTCCTGCCATGAGACTATGGCCCCTGGGATGTATTGCCTGCTCTCCTGTACTGCTGAGGATTGCTACCAACTAGGTGGATTTGGCTATGGAGCTTGTGTAGTGCCCTCTGTTGGTAGCAACAGTAATATGCACTACCTGAATAGCAAGACTGGTAATTTGCATATTCGGGTAGATTTGCATATCGCTAATTCTGCGTGCAGGAGAGACATTTTGTGTTAATTATGGTCTTCCTCACCCATTTATAAATAAATGTAATTATGTTATAATAAGTCACTGTATGTTGCCTGCTATGATTTGATTGTTTGTAATTTTATTGAGTTTTCACAGCAATGTTAATGTAATGATCATATGGGCTAGTCCGAAGTAAAATAAAGTTTTAGACAGTTCTACTTCACCCTCAATTTGGAGTCCTGTCTCTTATTGAGGGGAATCTGCTACAAGGGATTGCTATGCTCTGCATATTCCCTATCTATAATCACTCCTAAGCTCTTTTAAGAGCTTGTTCTTGATTCGCTCGGAAGGAAGAGAGGTTCTGCCTGCGGTGGTTGTGGTGTCAACTAGAGTGCTTGGAGCCCTCAAGAAGCGCTAGGGGCATCCATCAACAGAGGTACCCAGTTGGGGTGCCAGGTGATCCGTTACAGTCATTATTTGTAACTCACATGTTTCCATAGGTGTGTACCATTTATCAGACTGTGCCGTGCAGAGAACTCAGAATGGTGCTTAGGTGAGAAATCAATGTACCTACATAGACCTCAATTTAATATTTTTTGAGAAGCCTTTCAATTTACTTAATATTTCTGGAAAGGTTTTTCAAATGAGTTGATATTTTTTGAAAAACTTTTAAAATTATTTGAGATTTTCAAAAGTATATTAATATTTTAATAGGTTGATATATATTTTTTTAATATATATTTTTACTATATTTTAATAATTTGAAAATAGAAATTTTAATACATTTATATTTTTAAATTATTAAAATATAAAAACGAAATATCAACCTATTAAAATATTAATATAGTTTTGAAAATTAGCAATTTAAAATGTTTATTCAAAAATATCATATCACTTGAAACGCCTACCTAAAAGTATTAAATTGAAGTCATAGTCTGCCAGGGTTGTTCCTTTAACTTTGAATTATAAAGGATTATTCACTAAAATCAGAATTCCAAATTTAAAACCAAAGTAGAGGAACTAGAAGCATAGAAGACTGGGAAAATTGTTCAAGTTTGGCAATTTTCGCCTTGAATTCGATATTCACTTTGGTGAACTTTAGTGAATAAGACTCATCGTGAATTGAAGCTTGAATGGCATATTTTATTTATTTATTTATTTTCTGAAGCAATAGCTCTGTATTTAAGAAACAAAGTGGAGGTAATAACATCCTATAATGCGTCAATCTAAAGTAAACTGTAGCTGATCATGCAATACATGTAATGAAGTATATAGGCAAACTAATGCAGTGTTAAAAGAAATGACCATCCTATAATACAAGGGCTGATGTATGCCTTAGCTATTGATGCGATACTGGTAGAGGAATGCATAAACAAACAAATTATATTAAGTGTACATGGGTTCCCATATTATCGAGAAATAAACTAGGGTGCCTACATGTGGGCCTGTTCCTTGAGCATCTTCTCAGAATGTCAGAGTTAACGCAAGATATATGTGACTAGATGAGCATGGTCATTTCTGTGTTAAGATATAAGCATAGTAATATACATTGTATAATACAACATTCTGGGTATTCAAGTAGGCAATAATGAATGGTGTCAAGCTTTTGCCTGTGGGGGCACTACAACATAGCATATCCATTCTGAAGCTGATGTGTATAAGTCACCAAAGTAAATGTCGACGAAGCAGTTACATAAGAAGCATACTCGTTTGTGAACTTGGTTATATTCAACACTGAGTGTAGCCATCTGGCGCGGACAGTAACTGAATGCCCAGTGAGTGAGAGGGAGCATTTAGAAAATAAAAATGTATTCCTGAATGGCAGTCCGAGGGAGGCCCCGCATGTCTTTGCTGCAGCACAGTCTCTGCTGACAAATAACAGACTGTTGTTATTATTAGGGTAGAGACAGGTAATATTTAAGTAACTCAGCCTCACCCTGTGGGAAGGGGGGGTGGGAGGAAGAAGGAATGTGCTCCTGTAGGAGAGCCAGGCGTTTCAGGGTCTTGTTTATCTTTACCGTAAATATGACATATTAATTTTTAGAACCCCCCCAGTCGGCAGAACCCCCCCAGTCGGCAGAGCAAGAGTCCCAAAGCTGAAGCAAAGGCTTTGGCTCCCATGAGACTAGTAAGCTGGAGTTGCTTGTCTTCACGTTGAACACAGCGTTTAAGACCTGGACCCCAGTGATAATAAACGCTGTGTTCCTTTAGGAGCCTAGTTATGGGCCGCAGAGATGGCCTCTGTGGCGAAACCGACCTCGCCACTGGGCATTGGAGAAGACTCATTGCCAGCCTCCTGCCATGTGACTATGGCCCCTAGGATGTATTGCCCTTTAAAGACATGATTTGGGCATAATGGATTTGTGTTGTGCTGCCGCTGGCCCTTTAAGAACCATCTGGGGACATACTGTGGAGTTACTGGGTGGCCACCATTTCATGTATCAGAGGCACATGGTGAGAACAATGGATGAAGCACATAATGAGAACAATGGATGGCGGCCATTTTAACTCACAGACACTGTTTGGACTTTTCTACACCATCTCGCCGGTATTTGGTGCACAAAGACATCGTGCAGTAGTTTTAAACTATACAACAGGGGACACATTATACAGTAATTATTTTTCATATAGCCTGTATATGTTCTGCGGAATCTGCATTAAACTGTATCTTCCAAACTACTGAACAGACCTGGGTGAATTTTGGATATGGGGTTCACCCAGTTCCCCCAGTTCCGATGATATACTTTGTATGGAGTTATTGCATGTTTTGTGGTCCCTGTGATATGTTTTATAATACTGTATTTCTCTGCCTGTGATAATTATATTAACCATTGTTTTCCGTAATCATATCACAGGCAGAGGGGAGGATTTTGTGTGGGAGTGTCTGTGTGTATTGTACGGATTGATTGGTTGTATTTCAAAACCCTGTGGGCAGTACTATGTTGAAGTACTATGTGGATTGTGAATAAAAGAGGCTGTATGTGCCAGTACAGTCAGTTCTACTTCACCCTCAATCTAGAGTCCTGTCTCTTATTGGGGGAATTGCTATATCACTACAAGGGATTGCTATGCTCTGCATACTCCCTTAGCTAATCACTACTAAGCTCTTTGTTCCTGCTTCACTCTCTTGGAGGAGAGGTTCACCCACTGGAACCTGGAGCCTTGTCGTAGGTCCAGGATGGGTAGGAGACAGCGAGACCCCAACCATGCTGCGGCGGTTAGTGGGGTCTGCGGTGGTTGTGGTGTCTGCAGAGCGCTTGGAGCCCTCTGTAAGCGCTAGGAACATCCTTCAATGGAGGTACCCAGTCGGGGTGCCAGGTGATCCGTTACAGCTTCCATGGGACAGTTGAGCAAGTCTCCAATATTTCCGATGGTGGTGTAAGGCTAAAGGCTCACCAGTGTTGTGATTGGATAAATCTCCCCTTACAGTGAGAAATTGTCTTGGTCATCTAGAGCGCTGTCCTCTGAGTAGGCAGGCGGTGGTTTCCTTGCAGGTGCTATCTTGGCTGCACGCGGCCATGTAAACTGAAGGAGCAGGTTCCCGGTATGCTGGGATTTGGTCTTAGACCTGCGTCCATATTCTCCAAAAATATGGGCTAATAAAACTGACCCCTTAAGAGCTGTAGAAATGCTGTAATTTAGTGTATAACCAGGTTATCTATAGAGAATCAGTAGAAAAAATCTGTTCTTTTAGCTCCGCCTCCTGACATTCATATTTAAATTCGCTACAATTTGAGGTTTAGTGATTAACCCTATATGTGAAATGATCTTGTATTAGTGATATTAACCCCTTAAGGACCGCGGACGTACTTGGTACGTGTAACAAAAAACGGTCCTTAAGAACTGCAGACATACCTAATACGTCCGTGGCAAATATGAGCCGTCCTTATTACTTAACCGATCACCGCTGTTCCCCCATTGGCGATCGGTGTTCCTTTTGGTCTGGGGGGACTGCCTGACAACCCAGACAGTCCCCCCATGGCAAATTAGGCCCCCGCGGCCATGTGATCGCTCTGAAATAGGCGCCCATAGTCCATACTGTAGTCCATAGTGACTGTAGCGGACTACGGGTAACCCGACTGGTTACCTCTGCTATTATCTTCCTTCAGCCGCTCAGGAGCCCCTTTAGAATACACAGAGACCCGTTTCCCCCCAGTAACTAGACTAGACACAGTTCTGGAAGTACAACACTGACTGAACTCTGTTTGTTTCGTCACACATGTTTTTACATGCACAGACCCCTACATGGAGTCTCCAACACAAAACAGGGGTTTCAATCCCAAGAAGCTGATGTGGGGATGGAAGAGGAACAAAGCAGCCAGTTCAAACTTGGCTGGCAGTGTCCCTGTGGCAACGCCCTGCTGAGACAGATAAAGGAAGGGGGAGGGGGAGAGGCACAGACAAGTAACACATTTCACTTAACTATACTTAACACAGCGAACATAGTCCTGTTACCAAAGCCGGACAAAGACCCCACACAAACATCAGGCCCATATCACTAATCAACTCCGACCTAAAAATATTTGCCATGATCCTCGACACCACTACTGACGCGCCTGATACACCCGGACCAGGTGGGGTTCATGCCAGGGAGACAGCTCTTCGAAAACACTCGAAGAAACACAGACTTACTCTGTTACATGAAGGAAGCCGGAAAGCCCTCTCTGGCACTATCACTAGAAGCCGAGTAGGCTTTCGACAGAGTCGAATGGCCTTTTCTCTTTGCAGCACTGCGCAGGCTGGGCTTCCTTGACCCATTTTGTATGGCAGTTGGGGCACTATGCACAGTAGGCATGTGCATGGGGAAAATATTCGGCTCGGTTCAACATTCTGAAATTCGGGACTTCGTCAATTCGGGACTTCGCCACTTCGGAACGCTGGCATTTTGGGACTTTTCTTGCAGCCGCTTGGTAGATAACTCCCTAATTCCCATTAGGTCCTCCCCCTTTTCTAGTCTAGGGCCCCCACCCACCACTCAGGGGTGGGGGTCAAGGGGGAGGATTTTAGGTGTGTCCCCCCTTATTCTAGTTTAGGGCCCCCATCCACCGCTCAGGGGTGGGGGGCCAGGGGGAGGACATTAGTTCCCCCCCTTTTCTAGTTTAGGGCCTCCACCCGCCACTCAGGGATGGGGGCCGAGGGGGGCAATAGGTTAGTTTAAAAGCCCCCACTTGCATGTCGCGGGTGGGGGTTCAGTAGGGGGGACTTTTTTTTTTTTTAGGTTGCTTTTTATGCTGCTCACTGTTTAATAGACATGCCCCTACTCGCAGTATAGCGAGTAGGGGCATAATTTACTAATACTAAGTAATCTTTACTTAGTATTGGTAAATTTGTCTGAAAGACCAATTCATGTCTTTCAGCCTTTTAGTAGAGAGCTCCCTAATACCGTGGGAATTAGGGAGTTATCTACTTATTCATTCCTGTCATTACATGACTGGCTAAGTAACTTACATTTTATATAAATGTATGTTACTTGATTGTTGTAAGTGTTGCAAATGCTTACAGCTGAATCCTGGCTATGTTTGTATACTTTTTATTTGAAATTGTATACAATGTAACATTCTTCTTCTTTCACTGGGTAAGTATATTAGTACTTAGGCAATACTGTGCTTCGGAACTTCTGCACTTTGACACCTCGGAACTTCGGCACTTCAGTAATTCAGCACTTCGGCACTACTACTCTTCGGAAATTCGGTAATTTCGGGACTTCAGCAATTCAGGTATTCGGACATTCGGAAGCACCCAAATGTCTGAATTACCCGAAATTTTAATTCTGACCGAAACAAATTGCACATGTCTAATACACAGACATCCAAGCTCAGACGCTCATATCGGGAGCAATGACAACTTCCTTCCTTCTGCGCAATGGGACGCGACAGGGATGCCCACTCTCGCCGCTGCTTTTTGCGCTCACCCTGGAACCGCTGCTGAGTGTGATAAGACAGAACCCAGAGATCAGAGGGGTGGAAATAGTCTGCCAATCTTTTAAAGTTGCAGCGTATGCGGACGATGATGTTTTATTGTTGCATGTTATAGAATAAAGTCAAGTGTTCCATTATATATTGCATTGGTGCGCATCCTTATCCATTTTATTGCCCGTGTAGTATGTTTAGGTTTTTTTTCCATTTGTGTGCCCTTTATTGTATGCTGTCAAGTTGATTTTGTTCTTGCCATGGGACTTAAATACCTGCTTAACTCTTTGGAAGTACTTGGATGTTGTTATCTTCCTTGTCTCTTACTCATTGTTTCCAATGTATTTGTGGTGTTCCCTGCCCCGGGAAAGGGTAGCTAGTCTTTTTATCTCCTATCTGGTCCTTTGGTACATCAAATTCTTCAGTCTTGATTATCTTTTTTCTCTTTTTGATCTCATTCCTACTAGATATACTTTTTCTTGAAAGGACCAACACTTGGGATTAAAAAAACAATTACTCAATCCCTAAAACCTAATACACTACATGAAATATTAACATTCTATACTACCCTAATACTATTATAATTGCTTAAACATTACCCTTCAGTACATTATTGATAAAGCTCTAAACTAACATTTCTACTAATTAAGATCGAAAGATATATTGCAGTATAAAAGGGACACAAAAGTGAAACATGTATTAGGGAAAGACAACATCATCTCGGGGATCTAGAATCATAACTTACTCAATCAACATTGCCCAGGATATTAAAGTAGCATGATAGGGTCAGGAACACAAACATGTATTCCTGACCCTATAGTGTTAAAACCACCATCTAGCCCCCCTGGCTCCCTAAATATAGTAAAATCTTACTTGTATTCAAAATGAAGCACTGCCCCAGGAAGCACTTCTAGCAGCCATCTGAGGAGGGGCCAGTGGAGGTATCCTTAGGCTGTAATGTAAACACTGCATTTTCGTCACACCTACACCAGAAAACATCAAACAAAAAGGAAACTACAGTGCCTATGTAGACATCATCCCCTACTAACCAGTGAACATATTTTACATGAGATCCACAAATAATGTCACAAATAAGCATGAAAGAAACTACAGCAACTGGTTTATAATTTAGTGGTTACATAACCACATATGACTTTTAAAGGGTCACTCTAGTAACCATCAAAACTTTCAACACTTGCAAAGGTGATGGAACTATCATACTATCAGCTCTGAGTGCTATTTGGAAGTAGGTATTGTTTTTGTTTCTTGGTGTATGCCCTCTGACATTTCCTCTATATTGTTCTACCAGAAGGGGTATGGAGGAGGTCTTGTGGAACAAATAGAGCAGAATTAAACCAATCTTAAGTAGTGAGGACAAGCCCAGAAGATAGTGAGATTAAGAGGGTTGGACAGAACAAAACAGGCGTGGAGCCTCTTGGTTAAACTATACGGTGCTCATGTATAGATCTTGGCACTGCATGGCTGGTTCAACTGGTTGTTACTCATGTAGTACTTGGTTGGAGATTAGTTTATAAACACTTTGCTAGACCTACAGACATATAAAGTCACCCGTGAAGCAGCTGTACTGGCTTCATTAATTGTAAATTGCTCTGATGCCAAGTTACACAGGTGTAATAAAGATTGATTTATAGGCTGCCAATGCTGAATAATGTGTCAGTCCTTTTCTGTTTTCCTTGGGCACAGGATAATGTTGCCAAATAATATCCATCTTTTGATGTCTAATCATAATCAGATGTCCAGGAGTTTAATTGTTCATGAATACAGAAAAGCATGCTATTCTCCAAAATAATAATGTCAACATATCAAGTTGCATATTCTTAATGGGACACTATTGGTGCCCATACCACTTCAGCTCATTGAAGGTGCCTGGGTGCAGTGTCCCTGTCCCCCTTAGACATGCAATGTAAATCATTAAGAAACTGCAATGATTATATTGCAGGACTAAGACTTCCCCTAGAGTCTGTCAATCAGAAAGCCACGAGGCTCTTCCTGGTGGTTAAGTCACTTTTGGTCTACTAACTAACAGTGGATGTCATCCAGCATCAGTAAAATCCTTAGAGGAAATCTTTTAACCAATGCTTTCCTATGGGGAGGGCCTAAAGCTCTCGCGATGCCTCCATGCGATGGCATCAGAGGATATGGGGCGCTTACGCCAGGGGCGTACCTAGAGCATTTGGCACCCGGGGCGGATCCTGTGCTTGGCACCCCCCCCCCTCCCCCAAAAAAACCAAAAAAAAACCTGTAAAAAATGTTAAAGGTTTTCTTTAATTAATCCACACTCCTTAATTAAACCATACCCCTTAATTAATCCATACCCCTTAATTAATCCACACTAATTCATCCACACACCCTTAATTAATCCACCCCCCTTAATTGATACAAACACCCTTAATTAATCCACACTAATTAATCCACCCCCTCATAATTAATCCACACTAATTAATCCACCCCCCATAATTAATCCATCCCCCCTCAATTAATACACCCCACTTAATTAATCCACCCCCATAATGAATCCACCCTCCCTTAATTAATCCACTACCCATAATTAATTCCCCCCTTAATTAATCCACCCCCCATAATTAATACACCCCCATAATTAATACACCCCCCATAATTAATCCACCCCTATAATTAATACACCCCCATAATTAATTCACCTATAGTGTATACACCACCCCATAATTAATACTCCCCATAATTAAATTCACTATAGAATTGTATACACCACCCATAATTAATACTCCCCATAATTAATTCACCTATAGTGTATACACCACCCCATAATTAGTACACCCCAATAATTATACACCCCATAATTAATATACACCCCATGAGTAATACTGGGGTGTAATCTACCCTTAATTGATACACCCCATATAATTGATACACCCCCATTATTAATACACCCCATAGTGTATACACCCCCATGGTGTATACACCCCTCCTTTCTCTCTCACCCCCCTTTCTCCTCTCTCTCTCACCTCCTCCTTTCTCACCCCTTTCTCTCTTTCTCACCCCCCCTCCTTTCTCTTTCTCATTCCCCTACCTTTACAACTTGTAGCGTGGCCGGGGCCCTGTATAGTCGTAGGGTACAGGTAACACCTGTTCCTGTACCGGCGGGACTAACAGCAGGAAGTGCACACTGTGTGCACTTCCTGATCGAGAATTACAGGTGACCCTGCTACTGTATCGCCCATTATACAGAAACCGACTGCATGGAGAAAAGAATGACAGGAGGGCGGCTTCCCTGTCAGCCCCTATACCAGGCTGGCCCAGGTGATGCGGCTCAGCCCTCATGGGCCTTGCAGCCCAGGCAAAGCTGCAGCCGCCTGAGGCTCTCTGCAGAGCGCTCGGGCGGCTGCAGCATGGGGGGGCCGGCGGGGCTGGCCATGGCACCCCCCACCCTGGTGGCACCCGGGGCGGACCGCCCCCCCCTTAGTACGCCACTGGCTTACGCAGCCTAAAGCCCTAGCGAAGCTCGCTATGCATGTGCATTAGCCCTCCATTGGATGGCATCAGAAGAGATGGGGTGCTTACCCAGTGCCGAAAGAGATTGTCACTGGAATCGGGCAAGTATAATTTTTTTTTTTAACTTTCCATGCTGGGGGGGTGCCTGAAGGGGGGTGGGTTCGAAAGGAATCTATAGTGTAAGGAATACAACTTTGTATTCAGGGCCGGACTGGGAAAAATATTAGGCCCGGGCATTTTTCAATCAGAGCGGCCCCCTAAGAAGGGGGCTGGGCCAGAGAGGGTGTGTTTTGTCATCACTAATTACAAGCATGCCCCCTCTCGAAGTGAGCATGTTGGTTCAATGAGCAGAGCCCCACTGAAGAACTCTGGCATTGAAAAAGGCCCTGTATTTGTTCTGCGCAGCGCAAGCAAATTTAATAACATGCTTGCGCTGTGTTTGCTTTTAAATTGTCTCTGGTGTCTCCACAAGTGGGATACCAGAGGACAAAAAGGCCAGGAAAGTGTATGGTGCATGTGTTTGGAGCATGCTTGTGGGATTGTGTGTGTGTAGAGTGTGGTGTGGTATTGTGTAAATAGGTCAATTTCATTTGTGTTTGTGGTGTAATATGTGTGGCTAGGGGCTGTAGAGAGTGTGTGTATAGGGGGCATAGTGTTATAGGGGATGTAGCGAGTGTGTGTATACGGGCTGTAGTGTGTGTGTATAGGTGACGAAGTGTGTGTAGGGGTTGTAGAGAGGGTGTGTTTAGAGAATGTTGTATGTGTTGCTGACAAGGAATGTAGTGTGTGTAGGTGGTGCAGTGTGTGTGTGTGTGTGTGTGTGTAGGAGATCTAATGTGTAAAGGACCCAGAGTGTGTATAGGAGATTGTGTGTGTGTGTGTGTGTGTGTGTGTATAGAGGATTAAGAGTGCATATAGGGTAAGGGATCTAGCGTGTATCTGGAGCGTAATGTGTGTACTGGTGCAGTGTGAGGGGTGCCATAGTGTGTGTGTGTGTGTGTATATGTGCTGCCTTTTACAATATATTTTTTTATATTACCCCAATGCAGAATTATATGTAAGCATGTTTGGGCGTATATCAACGAAATAGTGATTTTTATTTATTCATATTTCCAGTGGAGTGTTCCTCTAAGGCGAGCAGGAGGGTTTCACAAATAGACAGGGGCAAGCAACATTCAGGAAACGTGGCAAAGATCATAGAGATTGATGCCTGCATTAGTTGCTGGAGTGTGCATGCATAGTACCCAGTGGTACTTATATTTCATAAAACGACTTTAGCAGGATTCAAATGAATGGCATTAACCTTTCTGATAAAACAGACTTTAGATAAATGCCGAAAACAAACCGAGTCAAAAAAGAGACCTTGAAACAGATAAACTAAACTGTAGTTCCTTCTGTCATTTTAGCATACCAGAGCGCCATCTACAGTCCATTTTGCAAAATACACTCTTATTTGATAAATTATTTACTCCAGGCCTAAGGCAGTAGGTAACACAATCTATCCTTGTACCAGATTCCGTGTAATCAGATGAGAGAAGAATGGACTTTTTTTCGACCAGCAATACGTCTAAAGAAATGACATATGCAATTGAATTTCCTTATCCATGGTATAACTTTAGTTCATCATCACTGTTAGTGGGTTCTCACCCTACCTCCACCCCATGACTCCTCTCCTGCAACTGTCAAAAATAACCTACTAAGTTCTCGGTGAATACTTTTCTAGCAACCTATTTCATTACCCATACTTATACACTTTCTTTCACTATACCCCACTCCTTCAAGCATGTAAGCTCATTGAGCAGGGCCCTCAATCCCTCTGTTCCTGTGCGTAAAATTTGTCTGGTTACAATTACTTGTCTGTTAGTCCACCCACTGTACGGCGCTACCGAATTTGCTGGCGCTATATAAATAATAAATGACATGTTGCAAAATCAACAAAAACGAAAAGGTTTAATAAAAAGATATTTACAAAAAAAAATAAAATAATAATAATCATGTAAGGTCATTGGTTGATGAGGTTTACAGGGTGGATCTGATTTAAATCAAGATTTATATCATGATTTCAATGTCTAGTCACACCTTGCTGGCTCTTACGGTTTTAATATTTGCAAAAGGATGAAGATTTCATGTGTAGAATAATTAGTTTAACAGTTATATCAGAATTGATTTTTTATTTTTTTTGTATTCTTTATTTTTGCTGTGCATGTGAACAACAAAAAGGACACATTAGACATTGAAAAGTTTACAAGAAATTGATGTTGTGTTAAATTAAGCTATGAGAAATAAGCACTACTTTTTTGTTTTTGTTTTTCTTTAAATGAAAGAAAATTGAAATGTAAGAAACAAGAATAGCAGTGCAAGTTGAGTTGAGTTGGTATTAAGTAAGTCGGAAATATGCACTTTAAATTAGACAGTAAATAACTGTAGAAGATAACGAAAATCTGAGCTATGATTAATGTAAAACACTTGTGTACTGAGTGATAAACTAGAGGTATAACAACGCTGGCAAGTGCACGTTAATTAAACTCGGTCTACGTGCTTATCAAATGCTAGCACGCCACTGGGTCTAGATGTGAGTTTGGTAGGACACCCCAGCTAAGATTATTCAATTTAAAGGACCACTATAGTGCCAGGAAAACAAACTCGTTTTTCTGGCACTATATAGTCCTTAGGTCTCGAGACCAAGATAACCCACACCATTCCAAAGAGGGGGGGAGTGAACGGGGGAATATCCGCCTATGGCTTGGATATACAAGCCGCTTTGGGACAGGAGAGAGGCCCTCTCTCCTGCTGTCAAGGTCCACCAGGCCTCTCCAGCCAAGCACCGGTATCTTGGGGTCCCAGCACGAGAATGGCTGGGGCCAGGCTCCAGTGTGTGCAGGAGCTGGTGTGTACTTGTCAAGAGCCACGTTAGAGCACAATAAGTCGCTTAAAGCACTGATTTATTGGAGGGAAATGAGGAACTCACTCCATGCACATCTATTCACCATGGTGGTCATGCCTTGCCCCGCAGAACTGATTTTGTTTTAAACCATTAGAAATACATAATTGTGCTCGGAATTTATTACGTAATGGATAGTATCTGTAAGGACAAAGTTGGTAGTGGTGTGCCGAAACCAACGTACGAGTGGGCCTGTAAATAAAAGAGGGCCCACCAAGGATAATGTAATTATAACAGGGTGTAGGTGGGTGGGGACAATCAGCTGAACGGCAGAGGTGAGTAGGGGCTGGGAGTTTAAGTAGGGGACTTACTCCTCCCACAAATTCAGGCCTAATGGCCTTAATACTTGTGCTCGGAATTTAATAATGGATAGTATCTGTAAGGACAAAGTTGGTAGTGGTGAGCCGAAACCAACGTACGAGTGGGCCTGTAAATAAAAGAGGGCAAAAGAGAAATTCAAGAAAATACACACTTTATTGCCTTTTTACATAACCAAATTCCTGAAAGCTTGACAAAGCTCTTTCTCTGGTCGTGGAATATAAGTATGGTATATGGAGGATTTCCATCGCCCTAGTCTCTTGATTATGTGGACCGGAGTATTAGTGCTGGAGGCTGAAGTGGCGGCTCCTATGCGAAAGGAGTGCCCGGAGAATGAAGTCGGATTGAAACCCAGTTTAGATAATAGTGTTCTGACGTAAAACTAGTGAAATTAGTGCAACGTTAACTATCTCCAGTTTAATAGGTTAATTATTCATGTTTGGAAAACAGCTTTAGCTTAATGAAGCAGTTTTGGTGCATAGATCTTGCCTCAGTAGTTTCACTGCTCAATTTTCTGCCATTTAGGAGTTAATTCACTTTTGTTTCTGTCCATGCAGCACTAGCCACCAGTGGCGTCGCTAGGGGGGGGGCAGAGGGGGCCATGGCCCCCCCTACATCATGCTGTGCCCCCCCTTTGGCCCCCCCAAATGCCGGCAACTTGCTGGCCATGGGCTTCCCTCGGACTGTAACAGCCTGTGACAGCCCGAGGGAATGCAGGAGAGAGGTGCTGGGGGCTGTCTGTGGCCGGAGGGAGCACTGATTGGCTCCCCGGCACAGGCCCTGCCCCCAAACGAAGCCCCGCCTCCCACCGATAAGCCCCGCCCCCACCGTAATGCAGCAGCCCATGCTGCTGCAGAAGATGGCTGCCTGACCCCCAGCAACATCCTCCAGTGACAGGTAGGCTTGGGGGGGTGTTTACACACACACACCACACCATACA
>OW240915.1:289474044-289502855 GCA_933207985.1 Pelobates cultripes | reverse complement strand
AAGGCTAAAATAATAAAATATCCAGAACAAAGAGAGGTGCTCCTATCACCATATGTGTGTCACTCAAAACACATAAAAATAAACAGTATACAATAAGAAATAGGTGAGGGCACACTCCAAACAACACTTATAATTACCCTTAGTTGAAAGATATACTCCGTATTTAATTAATTCCTGTATAAAATATGTAAGAACAGGAAAAAAAACACACATAGGGTAATTTATAAAACAAATAAGGTTTCACTCACATGGTCATGAGCCACTTAAAATAAGCTGGCTCAGACTAAAAGCGTAGAAAATATCCGTTTGTGGTACTTCACACACCAGGCTGTTTCCCCTTTGTGGTCTCTATTTGTAATTAAAATGCTCCAGGATGCAGGGAATAAAATAAAACTTTATTGGACACACTATCATAAGGGTTAAAAACAAAACACTGGGTAAAATAAATTAAAAGTCCACTATATAAAAACAAACTTAACGCGTTTCGGCTAGAGCCTTTATCAAAAGTCTGTTTTCCTCAGTATGCTTCAGTCTTTAAATATTCGTTTTGGCGCCCTTTTTTTTTTTGGCGCCTTTTTGCACGTTTTTGTGTCCTCCTTTGATCTTCTTCCGGGTCTGGATGGCATCCTACACCTTAGTCCTTCACTTCCGGTTCACGTTCTGACGCAACTTCCGGTTTCGGCGTCATGACGGAACTTCCGGTGACATCACTTCCGGTTTCGGCAGAAATTGCCAATACTTGTAATGTCTTTTTTCAACAAATTATTGGCAAAAAACAAACTCTTAACTCCATTAAGAACTCATTTACAATAGTTTCCATAAAATGAAAAGAAAAGAAAAACTATCTTTGTAATCATCATTTATAGCAATATTAGACCATTAAACATATAAACCATTAATATACTTTTTATAAATTTCTTTAGCACAATGCCACTTAATAATATGAATGTGGAAGAAAGTGCTTTTAAACATACAAGTTTAAAGAATAGATCCACTTTTTATCCTGCCAATTTCAAGACAGACTCAATGAAGATTTTTGAAAAATCGTGTCTTAAAGAGATTAGAAAAATTAAACCCGTGAATAAATATCAAAATAATCTCAGCATGGGGGAAAAAAATGCACTTAGTGATTTACAGAAAGACCGGAATGTGGTAGTAAAACCAGCGGATAAAGGGGGGGAGTAGTTATTTGGGAAAAAGAAAAATATTTGAAAGAAATATATAGACAATTGCAAGACCAAACTACATATATGACCCTTTCTAAAAATCCGATGACAGAAATTTCGTCATCCTATAAAAACCTTTTGAATAAAGGTATAGAAGAAGGGATTTTAAATAAAAAAGAGTTTGATTTTTTAAATGTCAATTTTCCTAGAATTCCCGTTTTATATATCCTCCCCAAGGTGCATAAAGATGAAAATAATCCACCAGGGAGACCCATTGTCTCAGGCATAGGGTCACTTTTATCTCCCCTATCACAGTATATAGACCATTTTTTACAAGGTCCAGTAAAAAAATGTAAAGCATATCTTAAAGACACAATGAGCCTTTTAAATATTTTAGAAGATTTTAAATGGAAAGATGGGTTTATAATGGCTACCTGTGATGTAAGCAGCCTCTACACGAATATTCAACATGAGAAGGGATGTGAGGCTGCTACATATTTTTTAAAGAAATTTGGTGATTTACCAGAATCACAGATTGAATTTATTGTAGAAGGGATTAATTTCATTTTGAGGAATAATTTTTTTTGGTTTGAAGATAAGTTTTATTTACAGACCAAAGGTACGGCTATGGGGACCAGGTTTGCCCCAAGTTATGCTAATCTTTTTATGTCTTACTGGGAGGAAATATTTATTGACTCCAGTGAAAAATTTGGGGCAAATCTGGTCCTCTATAAACGTTACATCGATGACATTTTTATAATATGGAATGGAGATGAAGAATCCCTAAAGAATTTTTTAGAATTTTTAAATTTTAACGAATGGAATATTTCCTTAACGTATGAATTTAGTTGTTTTAAGGTGAATTTTTTAGATTTATTAATTTATATAGATAATCAACAAATAAAAAGTAAAACATATTTTAAAACAGTGGATGTAAATAGTTTTATAGATTGTACAAGTTGCCATTTTAAACCGTGGCTTGAAAATATTCCAAAAGGACAAATGCTGAGATTAAAACGAAATTGTACTGAAAAGGAAGAATATGAACAACAAGTACCGTATATACTCGTGTATAAGTCGATCTCATGTATAAGTCGAGTGCAGTTTTGTGACCAACAATTGTGAAATATGCTATGCCTCGTGGATAAGTCGAGGGTAAAACTTGGGGCTATGAAATTCTGTGATTTTTATAATTATATACACACACACTCATACAAACACACACTCATACAAACACACGCTCTGCATTATACACACACTTATACAAACACACGCTCTGCATTATATACACACACTCATACAAACACACGCTCTGCATTATATTCACACACACTGTGTATATAATGCAGAGTGTGTATATAATGCAGAGTGTGTGTTTGTGTAGTGTGTGTGAACTGGGTGGGGGGAGGGCATTTTTATTATTGTAATTTTTTTTTATTTTAATATTTTTTAATTATTTTAATTTTTTTTTGTCCCCCCTCCCTGCTTGTTAACTGGTCAGGGAGGGGGACTATCTTAATCCCTGGTGGTCCAGTGGCATGGGCTGTGAAGTGGGGGGGCCGGCAGGAGGCATTTACTTACCTTTCCTGCAGCTCCTGTCAGCTCCCTTCTCCTCCGTTCCGGTCAGCTCCACTGTAAGTCTCGCGGTCTGGTTGCCGCGCGGATCGTTGCCATGGCTCTGACGGCCACGGCTCTCTAAGTTGCCATAATACAGACAGTGACTCGAGTATAAGTCGAGTGGGGGTTTTTAAGCACAAAAAATGTGCTGAAAAACTAGACTTATACTCGAGTATATACTGTAGGTTATTTACAGAAGCAATTTAAAGAAAAAGGATATAAGGAAAATTTTTTAAAACGGGTTTCTGAAGAGGTTGAGCAAATAGATAGAAAACAACTTTTGAAATATAAAGAGAAGGGTAATTTAAGAGAAGAGGAAAATAAAGTTCCATTGATTTTTAATTACTGTACAAATAATCTGGATTTAAAGAAAATTATAGATAGGAATTGGCACATTTTAAAAACAGATGATAAAATATCAAATTTTGTTGGTGAAAAACCAAAAATAATTTTTAGAGGTGCAAAAAATTTAAAACAAATTTTAACAAAAAGTTTTTTAGATGTGGATAAAAGCATTAATTTTTTAAAACAACCTAAGGGCTTTTTTTATTGTGGAGTATGTAGGGGGTGTAAATTGAGGAAAGATCAACATAAAAAGATTTTTAAGTTTACATCAAATGCCACAAAAAAAGAATATAATATTAAGTCTTTTATTTCTTGCAATAGTAAGGATGTGATATATATGCTAATTTGTCCTTGTGGTCTGCAATATATAGGGAGAACCTCACGGTGTTTAAAAATTAGGATTAGAGAACATATTTACAACATTAATCGGAAATATGAAAATCACAGTGTATCGAAACATTTTCTAGATCATCATAATGCAGATCCAAAAGGTCTAGAGTTTTTTGGAATAGAGCAGATTAAGATACACTGGAGAGGAGGGGATAAAGAATGTCTCCTCAATAGAAATGAAATGAAATGGATTTTTGATATAGACACTTTAAGTCCACAAGGACTAAATGTTGACTTTGAGATCACCCCATACATATAATCGATCTATTTTGTATCTTTAATATATATATGCACTTTTTTAGTTTTAAATTGCCCCTTAAATTTATATATTGTTCTTATATTTATGTTTTTATATATTATTTATATAAATTTATGTATAGGAGAATTTTTTAACTCCTTTCTCGATTATATAGGGTTGATCTCATAGTTTTTGAATATCTCTCTTTTTTTCAAATAATTTGTACCTGTATATAAATTAATTTATATATCATTTTCTCTTCCCCTCTTTAAGAAGAAAAATTATAAAAAGTATATTAATGGTTTATATGTTTAATGGTCTAATATTGCTATAAATGATGATTACAAAGATAGTTTTTCTTTTCTTTTCATTTTATGGAAACTATTGTAAATGAGTTCTTAATGGAGTTAAGAGTTTGTTTTTTGCCAATAATTTGTTGAAAAAAGACATTACAAGTATTGGCAATTTCTGCCGAAACCGGAAGATCGAAAACCGGAAGTGATGTCACCGGAAGTTCCGTCATGACGCCGAAACCGGAAGTTGCGTCAGAACGTGAACCGGAAGTGAAGGACTAAGGTGTAGGATGCCATCCAGACCCGGAAGAAGATCAAAGGAGGACACAAAAACGTGCCAAAAAAAGGGCGCCAAAACGAATATTTAAAGACTGAAGCATACTGAGGAAAACAGACTTTTGATAAAGGCTCTAGCCGAAACGCGTTAAGTTTGTTTTTATATAGTGGACTTTTAATTTATTTTACCCAGTGTTTTGTTTTTACCCCTTATGATAGTGTGTCCAATAAAGTTTTATTTTATTCCCTGCATCCTGGAATATTTTAATTACAAATAGAGACCACAAAGGGGAAACAGCCTGGTGTGTGAAGTACCACAAACGGATATTTTCTACGCTTTTAGTCTGAGCCAGCTTATTTTAAGTGGCTCATGACCATGTGAGTGAAACCTTATTTGTTTTATAAATTTTAAGGTTTTTTACGTTATTACCCTATGTGTGTTTTTTTCCTGTTCTTACATATTTTATACAGGAATTAATTAAATACGGAGTATATCTTTCAACTAAGGGTAATTATAAGTGTTGTTTGGAGTGTGCCCTCACCTATTTCTTATTGTATACTTTTTTTTACTCACCCGAATTTCCTAACCGAACCACATTTTTTGCCCATGCACATCCCTAATCTGGAAGATGTAAGGGTCTGGGTGAAAGGTTACAGAAGTATGTCAAGAACTATCCATGGTCAATACCAAAAATAACAGACCGGAATAAGGGGTGCTCTAAACTGGTATTGGAAACAGAAACCATGGTAAAGCACGGTAAAAAGGCCACAAAACTATAGTGTAAGGTGTAATTTGTTGGGTCTGCAATCCCAAAACATGTGTGAATTGGGATGTCGGAGTATTCGCCATAAGTGACACAGTCCCTCCCCCTCTGTGCCTTTAAGAACATGCTCCTTACGGCGCGGCTGGCCCATACAGGAATATCAGATAACCACGCCAACTGGGTAAGTAGAGTCACACTAAGAGAGTTGGGCAGTGACATTAAAAAAATAATAGGTTTGCCCCGTGACAAAGCCACTTTAATTCTAGCTGACTCTAACCCTACCAGGTTAAACCGGAAATAAAATAGTTATTTGTCTCTTTCTCCCAGTGTTTTCTTTTCCTCTACTTTGATGGTATTATCTTCTGATGTTCCGAGCCCTCTATCTGCATATCAACATTCCATTTGTTATATATTTTTTTTGGTTGGACAGCCAATTTCCTATGGGAAGGATTTATTTATAAACGCATCTGTAAGCAACAGAAATGAATGGTTATTAGAAATACACACAATATCATAGTAATCAAGCGATAGTCAAGTTATAAATAGTACTAAGGTGTTAGCAATTCTTCTGTCCTTATAACAGGAAATAAAACCTTTCTATCCAAATCTTTTGTTTCCCAAATAAAAGAATGAGTACTGCTACCTAGTACTGGGATCTTCCTTTATAATGTTGTAACATTTGTAATTAGTGGTACAATATGCCACCTTCATTTACTAAATTTTTTACCATGAAACTAACTTTTGCACCCTAACATGTTACCCACATCCCCTGATTGCATGGCTATATCACACACCATCCTATTGCCACCTCTGCCACAAATGCCTCTTGGGCACATGTTCTTGCTGCCAATGATTGCTAACTCCATTTAAGAAAGGGTTAAGTCTGTGGAGGTGTCCAATGTATAACCGTTATAAAACCATATTTATTGAGTTATGAAAACGCATATTATACCATTTACAATTTTTTTTATAATTTGTTATTTGTAAAAATATTAATATTTTATTACTTTTGTATTTTATTTGAACCTTTGCCCACTATCTGCTTGCATTGCCAGTGGAAAAATATGGCAGATTGGAAATTTTCCTGAATTGCCTGATTTGTTCTCAGTGAATCCACTTGAAATTTGTGGATGTCTGATAGAAATGCAATTCCTGCATACACAGTAAATTCAGTTGTGAGAATGATTGCTTTTAAGGCAGACATCACTGTGCTCATTTGCCTAAAATAACCACATTTGTGTAATAAATATGAGTAATGAAAATTCAGTTGCAATGTAGTTAGTTTAAAGAATGCTCTAAGTAACTCAACCCCTACAGTGCATTGTAGTTATGGTACTAGAGGTTCCCTGGCACCGCTTGAGTGTAAATAGTCTGACTGTTTAAGAATGGTTTGACATGTTGGCCGACCGCACGGTTTCAAACATCCGCATTATCGTACAACAAGGTGGGAAATTATTAATTGTCTTAAGCTTTAGGTTTACCTTGTATAACGCTTTTGCTCTTGGCTTGAGACATTCTTTGCCGATTTCAGACTTGCCTGTAGACTCCAGGTATACAATATTCCGTTATATTATGAACTTCTGTTTGTTCATATCCACACTCTGTATTTGATATATTTTTCTGTATCACGTCTCCTTGAACAATTTCCACGGCCCAGCATGTCAAAGCTCAGAACCTTGGCTTGACTCCAGAATGTAAACCATTGTGGGAGAGTATTGTGGGAAAGGGTATGCACCCTTATGCAGCAAAATAGCTATAGTTGATATTCGTAGACATACAACCTGGGTGTCCATATGTGGCTTCTTTTTTTAACGTACCACAGAACTATGACTGCCTGATGCCGCACTTATTGATTATTGCAAAAGCAATCTGACAAAGACAAATAGATATCTAAGGTAGATTGCCTATCTTGTAAGCTTAAAATATTCCATGTTAAAAACCATTTTAAAGCTTGTCACATTTCGTAGTATAGCAGTATCTACCAACATCTGTAAATAACATATGCAATTACTTTGTGTTCAAGTCAACTTTATTGTATTTATTAGCTGTATAGACACTTGGCAACGTCACTGGGGTCCTATTTTGACTTCCAAAAATGTACATGAAAAGGCAGTTATTATTTATTTGTTTTCGCTGGAAACAATTCATGCAGATTGTATTAATTTTCGAAACATATGTTGGCAAATGTATGGATTTGTTGAATTTATTTGAGTCATGCAATAATTACTTCATAAAACACTACTATGAACAGCAAGAGAACAATGCAATAGCTGAGCAGCTTTTAAAATAATATTAATTTTAGTAGATAATGGGTAGCAGGATACAATAATTCACTGAGTGCTAGGGACATAAACTTTTTAAGTTTTTAATTTCATAGACTGCTTATAACACTCGTAGCGGTCACTGTAAATATACCATTGTGGGTTTTTGGTCTTTATAATGATCCAGCTGTCTACAGCGTTTATTAACTATGTCTTTAATGATCACCTCCAGTCCATAGTCATTGTATATTTGGATAATATATTAATCCATTCTCCCTCCTTGGAGGACCATTGGCAATATGCGTACCTGGTTTTGTGGTTTCAAGTAAAATTCACTTTATTGTTAAGTGGAGAAATATCTATTCTAACAAAATAATGTATTCTTCCTGGGTTCCAATTTTTTTTACACTTTCTGGGTCATTTCAGCCTCTGGGTTTCAAGTGGATTCTGGAAAACTGTCTGCTAACCTTGACTGGACATTTCTTGTAAATATTAAAATGATTTTCCATTTACTCTATGCACTACCTTTTGGGTTCTCATCCATAGTGCCCCCTATTTCAGCTATAACCAAGAAATTGCAAAACAAATACAACAGCTTTGTGGCAAGTGTGGCTATAGCCAACACCAGTTAATTAGTGGATGACTCCTATCTACAAATAAAATGCACACTTATCCCTCTTTTATAATTAGTATATATTGGAGTATTCCTGCTTTTGAAACTCAGTCTCTCTAAAACTGAACTCCTTGTCTTTCCTCCTCCTAATACTGATCCCCCTCTTTCGCTCTCTCTTCAAGTACCCACATCAGTCCATCCTTGCAAGCTCTCTGTCTTGGCGTTATACTTGATTCTGGCCTCACATTTGAGCCTCACATCCAGTCTGTTACCAAATCCTGTAGATTCCGCCTTAAATACATAGCCCACATCCACCCCTTTCTTACGCAAGATGCTACTAAGGAGCTTGTTCATGCTCTTGTAATCTCTTGCATGGATTATTGTAACTCTTTCCTAATAGGTCTTCCCACAAGTCGTATTGCCCCGCTACAGTCTGTAATGAATGCTGCAGCTAGACTGATTTTCCTCTCCTGTTGCTCCTCTCACACCTCTCCCCTCTGTCAGTCCTTACATTGGTTTCCTGTGTCCTATAGGAGTCAATTCAAGGTACTAAATCACACCTATAAAGCACTGCCTACGACCATCAAGCTCTCCCCTAGTCTTCAATCATTTAAAGAGTGCCTCAAAACCCATCTCTTTAGGAAAGTTTATGGCCTCCCGGAGTAACCTCTACCTCCCATACCTGTCCCTTGCTCTCTCCTAGAGGGCAGCACTTTATTCTCTCCTCCAGCTCTGCTTCACTCGACCTTGTTTGATTGCTACCTCTTATCCTGTTGGGTTTTACACCCACCTCCTATAGACTGTTAGCTCGTTTGAGCAGGGCCCTCTTCAACCTATTGTTTTTGTAACTGTCTCATTTATTAGTAAATCTCTTTGATAATATTGTAAAGCGCTATGGACTATGCTGGAGCTATATAAATACCAGTAATACTACTACTACTAATAATAATAACAAAATAGGGTAACATTTTGTAAAAATAAAATGTGGTTAAGAATAGGCACACTCATATAATTTTCAGCCTTTACCAGATTGGCTCAAATCACTTAGGCAGATGTGTTCTATGGTGACACTGAACCTATTCACTCCCCTGTAATTGACAACTTGGAGATAAGAAAGGGGAACACCATCTAATGTAAGATGGAAAAGTGGCTACTGTAGGCATACAATAAGTAGGCATTTCATATAGCCTTCCTAAGACCTGGTTGTAACTGAGCTTCCTGTACCCCGGTTGGGTACCTCTGCCGACGGATGCTCCTAGTGCTCACCAAGGCCCCCAAGCACTCCACCAGACACCATCAGCACTACAGTCCCCACGTCCAGCGTTACAGCTTGGCTGGGAACTCACCATCCTTCACCCACTCTGGACCCAAGACCAGGATCCAGCTTCCAGTGGGTGAACTTCTCCTCCAAGAGAGCATAGCAGGAACAGCTCTTAAAAGAGCTTAGTGATTATAATCCATGGGGAGTATAGTGATATAGCCATCCCCAGGGTAGATGCAGCCTTTTCCCCCACACATGAGATGAGGTTCTATGTTGAGGGTAAAACAGGAACTCAATTTTAATGGAGGCACACTGGCCTTTTATGCAAGTTTCCCAACAAGGGTGATGCCCAGGTGGACCTTGTTGGGCACAGGGACACAAAGTGTACAAGCCAATAAAACAAATGTGACAATGAATGACACTCCCACATACAGTACACAATCCCTCCCCTCTGCCTGTGATATAATTAAGGCAGATAATGCATTAACTTAATTATCCCCAGGCAGAAAAAATACAAATTTTTATAAAGTACCATAAGTACCCCACAACAACATATCCCCATAAATGTTACATCCCCTGATAGCTCTGATCTGGGTGAACAACATATCCAAAAATCACCCAGATCAGATAAGGGGTTCAGAAATTTTATGGAAGTCATATTTTTGCCCAGGCACAGGCATGGTCCCATGCCCAAAACAGTTCCATAGAATCGCGGCTAAGTGCCGCTGGGGGACCGACCGGGAACCACAAGGTTTTCATGCCGAAAATAGTTCCAGAGCTTTCACGCCTAAGTCCTCCTGAAGTCTATTAGCGTTTTTGGTCCATGCGAACAAGATGGCCGCCAAATGTCGAATGGCGGCCACTTCGACTGTTCGGGAATTTGAAGTGCAACTTCGAAAGTTAGAATTGTGGCCATAAAAAATCCAAAAAGGCACGTGTGGCGAAACCGACCTCGCCACTGGGCATTGGAGTGGACTGATTGCTAGCCTCCTGCCCTGCGACGATGGCCCTGGGATGTATTGCCCTTTAAGAACTGATTTGGGCTTATGGACTTTTATTGTACAGTGCTGGCCCTTTTAAAAACAGTGTATGGTTTTCTTTCTCGTTGCCACTATGTCCATTACTAGTTCTCAAGCGTCACTAATATTAATGCAGATCTTCTATTACAACAATTTAACATTTGCAAAAATAAAGATGGTGAACCCCTTTTTGTCATTTGCCCCAAGCCATTGTCCTCTTGTGGCTCTAGTGATTCATAAGTGAATGCTGTGTGATATTAATTCCTGGTATTGTTATTTTTTTTATTTTTTGACTATTCTTGTTTCCTGGTTCTTATAAGCTTTTGGGAATTCTCTTTTCCACCTCAATGGAGATATTCTGTAACTCTGACCAATCTAAGATCCACTACCTGTGTCTCCCTTACGTTTTACTTTTTTTTTATCCACTCCTAGTTGTCTTTGCGTGCTGGTTTTTAGTGAATCCCAACAATGGTATTAGGCAACCTCTCTTGCCGGTCTTCATTTAGCATACTTCAAGAGTACACCACTGTCAGTAAATAATTAGGAACATAAATAAATTAATATGAGTATATATAGGAATATTTTAAATGAGAAAACTCTTAAAAATTATGAAACATCGATTCTAGGCAAGGACATATTTTACCAACTAATTTGTCAGAACATACATTTCCAGAACTCTACCTGTAATTTCAAACGATGGCTTGAGAAAGACACTGACTGTGTTGAAACCTTGTTACTTGTGGTTAAATAAAAATCTTATTTGAAATTATTGGCAGCGTCCTGAGGATTTCTGCATTCATCTCTATTGAGTACTGGGAACACGGTTCCATCCTGTCTAGTAACCATGTTTAAATTAGGTAGCAAGAGAGTGTCTGCTACACTTCTCTGCTACCATGACACAGGTGTCATTCCCTTCCCCTCTCACAGTATTTAACATCACCCCTTCCCCTGCCACTCCATGAGATGTGTCCCCATCACTTCACTTATCACCTTTCGGTAATGGTATCCTCACCTCCTTTCTCACTGCCATTAGGCATCTTCCTTTTCCACCACCATTAGGCATTACCTCTCCTATCATAGACATCACTCCCTCTAATGGCCATTTGTAATTACCACCTTCTAAGAACATCTTTACAGAGTAGACAGTCAGGAGAGATTTTGTGATCTCCCCTACCTGCCTGTATGCCTCATAGTAATCTAGGTTAAAAAATAAATAAATAATAGAATAAAGATTAACCGTGTCTGTGTGTGTAGGAATGTGTGTATATGAATGTGTGTGTGTGTGTGTGTATGAGTCTGTGTGCATATAGGAATGTGTGTATAGGAGTCTATGTCTGTATGAGTATATGTGTGTATAAGGCTTTGCGTGTGTTATTATGTCCATGTGTTTGTTTGTGTAAATTATGTCTGTGACTGTGTATGTATATGAATGTGTATATGAACGCGAGTATGTGTGTGTGAACAAATGATAACCAGCCTTCTAGATGAGTTGATTGCTGTGCCAGGATGTCGTATTCTGTTTTCTCCAAATCTTGGCCCATATCTATAAACTCTCTGGTGCAGTTTAACATATTCCTATGTGATGAGGACATCCACTAAGCCCAACATACTAGAAATGAATGTAAGACAACTCTTTTCCTTCGTTAGTATGTATGATTATTTATTTTTCTGGTTTTATGCATTTTAACAGTAGCATTTAACATCTCCTAGCTATTACTAGAATTGTTTAAACATGATGAGGTAATAATTTGTGGATACAAGCCTGTGTGTCTTACGTTGAGCTTTATATAATGGAATTGTATGTATATTTATACTGTAAGGAACACATACACGTAAATTACTGAGGAGATGACTCTATTCCACCCTCAGTGCCAAACCACTGAGCTTTACTAGAGAGAACTCACATAAATATTTTAATAGTACTGTGTGTACACTATAATAAACTGTTATGACAACTAAAGTGCAATCAAGCAACTTGTGGCCCATTTGTATGCACATCGCAATATATTGCTGACAAGGTGGTAATCTCAAAAATGGCTGTAACCAATGTGAATGATTGCAGCTAGAGAAGAGTCTAAATTCTTCTACTTAGGAGGGTCTGCTGATTGCTCTCAGCCAATGGGCATTACCGTGAACTGGCAAGCCTAGCTCAGACAGAGAGCTTCCAAGTCCCTGTTAGCTGTAGAGAAGGCAAGGAGGGGATCCCAGCAAACCCCAGGTAAGAAGTCAAACCATTTCATAAACCGTTTTACTACTTATGATCGGGATTGGCCAGGGCACTCCTTGCACCAGGGCCAGCGCATCCTATGGGAGACTTAGGCAGTCACCTAGGGTGCACAGGCCCAGGGAGCGCAAGATTTGAGCAACCCAGCAGGAGGGAAGTGCACTGCGCTCCCTCCTGCCAGTCACTCAGTGTAGCGTGGCTGGGCGGTGCGGACCGTGGTACAGCAGCATCTGTTTCCTGTACCCGCCCGGACTGAAAGGAAGTGCTCTCTCACGATACAAAGAGGTAGAAGGCACAGAAAGGGAAGGAAGATGACACTAAGGGACTCGGGGGTTCCGTATGTGTTCATTTATTCTCACATTCAATGGGCGTTTCGTTCTGCCCACATACAGAAGATCACAGGGGCATTTTAAAACATATATCACCCTTTTAGAAAAACAAGTGATCATTTCCTTTATTTTGTGTTCTTTTTCTTTCGTTGAATCATGGAACTCCCTAATGTGTCTCTTGTTGCTTTTTGTGCTCCTACAAGCTAGGCATTGTCCGCAGCCAAAAAAAACCTTATTTTGAAAGAAAGGTGTAATTGGTTTTTCTTTTATATGATTATGTACTAACTTTTGTTTCAAATTTGACGCTCCCCTGTATACAAATCTTGGTCTCTCTGGTAATATGGAGTGTAACATAGGATCATTTCTTAGCATGGGCCATATTACCAGAGAGACCAAGATTTGTATACAGGGGAGCGTCAAATTTGAAACAAAAGTTAGTACATAATCATATAAAATGCCCCTGTGATCTTCTGTATGTGGGCAGAGCGAAACGCCTATTGAATGTGAGAATAAATGAACACATACGGAACATTAAGAAGGGCTATGACAAACATAGTGTTTCAGATCATTTCAGATTAATACATGATAAGGATCCACAGTTCTTAGATTTCTATGCTATTCAAAAAGTCACCTTAAATTGGGAGGGGAGGACGAAATAAGAAAATTGGGTCATTTAGAAACAAAATGGATTTTTAATTTAAACACTCTAACCCCCCAAGGCTTGAATGCAGATTTTGAATTATGCCATTTTTTATAGTTTATTTTGTATAGTTTATTTTTTAAGACGTTTAGTTTATCATTCAGAATTTTTAAACTGTATTTTTTAAAATTGTTTTATAAATAATATATTGTTATATATATGTTTTATAAATCTAAATATCACATAATTTTAATATATATTACTGCTGTTGGACCTATGAGACATACTAACTAGGGATTTATAGACCTAAAAAGTTTTAAATGACCATAATAAGAATAAGTTATTAAGTATTTATAAGATCATATAAATATCTTTTTAAATATATATCTTTAACACTGGAATAATATAAAGGTTCTTTAGATACATTATAATATAACATTGATTATTGTATATAGACATTTTGCTGTATATATATTGCTATTCTTTATTGTTTTTCTTCTTCCTTATGTTTTGTTATTATACCACTGATGTGTTTACTTTCTAATATATTTTGAGCGTATCTATAGTGAAAATGGACAACAATGAAATAAAATGTCACTTTAAAGAACTGGAATTGAGGTGCAGTTGCACCATGGGACATGTAGTATACGAAACCGGAAGTGACGCGACAGCATTTTGCCCGCGAAAACAGGAAGTGACGCTGGTAAACACAAAGCATGATGGAACTTGTAGGATTGAAGGGCGAAAGTGACGTGACGCCATTCTGGGGACACTGGACGCAATCAGCACAAACGAGGAGAGCAATTTTTTGGCGGGAAATTTAAACATGTAAAACGGAGACTTGACCCATGATACTGTTTGAAGCTGACTGAGGAAGCCGTTTTTTTCGGTGAAACGCGTTTTGGCTAACTAGGTGGACCTGTTAGCAGACCACTCAATACATTTGTATTATATCTAATTGTTTTTATTATTTTCTAGAAGTATGTATACATTTTTAATAGTTTCTTAAATAAATATATACATTTTATTCACTATTCAATTATACTCTGCGCAAGTAATTCCAGGAATGGGCAGTGTCATCCCCATTAATTGACACTAGGCTAAAATACTTAGAGCCGGTTACCAAAGGCTCTAAAGAAGGTGAGCAATTTTGTATTTTATTTACATTGATCCATATCAGTATCTAAAATACTACATTTAGATTGGGGATATCTGTGTCTTTTTTCTATGCAACGTGGAGAGGAATTTACGCTCTTTTTCACCTTGAGAGACGGGTCGTGTGATCTACCCCCAAAAAAAGACACAGACACCTGGAAGTTTAGAGCCTTATAACTGTAAAAGGCTCTAAAAAATGTGAGTTTATTTCAACTTATCATCCACAACTAAAGGACTTTATGAGATATTTATGTAACATACTACACTATTATTTGTACTTTCTTTATGTTCTCTTTTCTTGGTATACCATTAAGAAAACTAAAGTACAACAGATAGCGTAAGTGCGTGTTTTAGCACTATTTTTTCACTGAAAATTTTCACTTTATATTTTTATATTCAGCGCTACACTCATGAGAAACTAAGGATCTGGGTGATACAAAATATCTACCTAAATCCAAAGTTTTCTCTGTTCTTCTTGGTGTTTATTATAGAACATGTTTCAGCCATATTAGGGAGGACAATGAAAGTAAGTGGAAGGAGGGAATAAATTAATAAAATATGTGACAAGTAGAAACTTCAAGTGCAAATATGGTTACTTAGACCAGGTTTTTTTTTAAATATGATAATAGAAAATTATAATAAATATAGATATAAAAAAAAGTCACAGAAAATTGCAAATGTCACAGAAAAATATAAATGAAGATTTAAAAGAACATATGTAAATATAGGTTAAGAATAAAATAAAATAACATTATTATACTCATTGGTGTATTTAGGATTTGTGCTACCCTAAGCAGGACAGTGCTCGGGCACCGCCCCCTTTAATTTAAATTTTCCCCACTCCTTCCAGTCAAGGCCGCACTTTGACTGACAGACGCACACACTCACTGATAGATGCATACACTCATTGACAGACACACTCTTATATACACTGACAAACAATGACAAACACACTCACTAATTTGACACACTGATAGACAGACACACACTATTACTCGGTCACACACTGACAGACGCACGCTTTCACTGACAGACACACGCACTGACAGACACACAAATTCACTGACCGACACATACACATTCACTGACCAACACACACATTCACTTAGACACACAAACATACAGACACATACACACACACATACATACACACACTCATAGACACACACTCACAGATACACACACACACATTTACTCACATACACACACACACATTCACTTAGACACACACACTTACAGACACACATACATACATACATACATACATACACACACTCATAGACACACACACACACATTCACTCACAGACACACATTCACTCACAGACACATACTCACAGACACATACTCACAGACACACATTCACTCATAGACACACTCACAGACACACACACTCATTCACTAACAGACACACACACACATTTACTCACAGACATACACACAGACATTACCACCAACACTCACAAATTATTATTATTTTTTTAAATTTATTTTTAATCCACCCAGCCTCCCATCAGTGGGGCCGATGGGGGGGAAGGCAGGGGGCAGACAGGCTGAGTAGGCGGCGAGGGAGCTCTGATTTTCCTGCTCAGCTCCCTCGCGCGGCAGTTAGTGATGCCGGGAGCCGGTCTGATGTCATATACCGGCTCCCGGCATCACTAAGCGGCGCGGAGGGAGCTGAGCAGGAAGAGCTCAGGTGAGTATGCTCCCTCACTGCCCGCTACACGCCTCGGGAGGGCTCAAAAGTGTCCGGCAAGCTCTTGAGCCCCCAGGACAGAGGCAAGCAAGGGATCTGCCTGGGCGTTTGGGGCGGCTTTTTGTGCCGCCCCCTGCAAAGTGCCGCCCAAGGCAGATGCCATGTTTGCCTCGTGTTGATACGTCCCTGATTATACTTGTAGCACATTATAAACAAAACAGAATAATATATTCAGCAATGTGAGAGATACCTCCCACCTCAACTGCACCCATCTATGGGCTGACCCTACAGCCATTTCCAGCTTTAGGACAGATTACCCCTCACACTCACTACACCCAGCACAGGGACTGAACTCCCCTCAGCCATTATTCCCAGTCCTGTGGCAAAAACCCTTACCCACTATACCCAGACTTATGCCCCGCCACTGTATACAGCACTGGGACATGTCTCTCCTAAGCATGCAGGGCTTGTTGAATGACTTTAGCAAGAAATAAGTTAAATAGATACCCCCAGCACATTTGGAGGGTGACGGATCATTCCTATAATTCTGAGTAGAGAAGGTGTATCACTATTCATAGGGTAGGCACATGTCATTCGCTTTGAGGGAGGAAATATCTTCCAGGATAACAGGACTGATTTAATATCACACACAAACACACATTGCTTCTCTTACACACACACAGAAACACAATGCATCTCTTACACACACTCAATGCACTCCTTACAGACACACACACTGCATTACATTACATACATACACAAACAAACACACACCTTGTATCCCTTACACATACTAACACAGATTCACACAATGCATCCCTTACACACACACCCAGGAACGCAAAATGCATTCCTTACACACAAACACAAACTGCATCCCCTATACACACTCACTACATCCCTTACACAAACTGGTATCCCTATACACTACATTCCATAAGAACACTCACACATTACATCCTCTACAATAACACATAGCACATCCCCTACACACATACGCTCCACTCCCTTTCAGTGAACTCATGGGTGGGCCTTGAAGGCATAAGGCTTATGGGCGGGCCTTGTAGGCATACTCACAGTCAGGCCCTGTAAGTGGCCCCAAAAAATGGAGCTGGTTCCTTTTTGTTGATTTTTGTGAGCACTGACTCCAGAGAGCCTGTTTTAACACCAGACGGGTGGAGCCAAACTATAAAAACAATAATAAAAGGCTGCGCCAATAAGAGAGTAAAATAGAGTGACTAAGAAAAAATGTCCAACGTAATAAATAAAAATAAAAATAGAAATAAAAGTTCAACTTAAGTGTCCTTGCGGATAGTCTTTATAGTAAGTATTGCAGCAGTGAAGTCTTCATAAGCTGTATAAGTTCCACTCATATAAAAGACAAAAGGGGAGAGAGAAGGACGACCAGTAGTGCAATATTGTATAATTCCAAAAGTGACGTATGGAAAAATAATATTAAAGAACTCACATTTAATAGAGCTTATGTCCAGCTCTAGGATAGAAGCGCATACAGCGGTATAATCCCCGCTTTTGGGATATGCTGTGGGTTACTCTCCGTCAGTGGTGTCCAATTCTCAAACAAGGAAAGAGAGAGACAACCAATAGTGCTCACTATTTAAGTAGTCTTATTATAAGTAGATGAAAACGTACTTACAAATGAGGAGCAGACCAACTGCTCTTGTGTATCAGCATAGGTGGATTAATCCCCACCTTTAGGATTTCTTGGAGTGCAGGAGACTTCCGAAGTCAGTGTTGGTATATAATAGTAAAATGCTAAAAATATACTAAAATATACTAAAAAGCCAGGTATAAAAAGAGTAATGTGTATATAAAACTATAAAAAAGAATAGTTGGCACAAATTACCAAAAATTGCTTTAATATTACAATACACAATATAAAATATCCATAACGCGTTTCGTCAACAGACTTTATCAAATGGAATAGCAAACATTACCTGGCTAGTTGTATTATATAGGAGTTTAAATTTGGCGCCAAAAATGGTCCATCCAATCAAACTTAAGTTACATTTGGCAGTATAAAAACTTTAAACTTTTTTGGCGCCAAATTTAAACTCCTATATAATACAACTAGCCAGGTAATGTTTGCTATTCCATTTGATAAAGTCTGTTGACGAAACGCGTTATGGATATTTTATATTGTGTATTGTAATATTAAAGCAATTTTTGGTAATTTGTGCCAACTATTCTTTTTTTATAGTTTTATATACACATTACTCTTTTTATACCTGGCTTTTTAGTATATTTTAGTATATTTTCAGCATTTTACTATTATATACCAACACTGACTTCGGAAGTCTCCTGCACTCCAAGAAATCCTAAAGGTGGGGATTAATCCACCTATGCTGATACACAAGAGCAGTTGGTCTGCTCCTCATTTGTAAGTACGTTTTCATCTACTTATAATAAGACTACTAAAATAGTGAGCACTATTGGTTGTCTCTCTCTTTCCTTGTTTGAGAATTGGACACCACTGACGGAGAGTAACCCACAGCATATCCCAGAAGCGGGGATTATACCGCTGTATGCGCTTCTATCCTAGAGCTGGACATAAGCTCTATTAAATGTGAGTTCTTTAATATTATTTTTCCATACGTCACTTTTGGAATTATACAATATTGCACTACTGGTCGTCCTTCTCTCTCCCCTTTTGTCTTTTATATGAGTGGAACCTATACAGCTTATGAAGACTTCACTGCTGCAATACTTACTATAAAGACTATCCGCAAGGACACTTAAGTTGAACTTTTATTTCTATTTTTATTTTTATTTATTACGTTGGACATTTTTTCTTAGTCACTCTATTTTACTCTCTTATTGGCGCAGCCTTTTATTATTGTTTTTACTGTTTTGTTTTAAAAGGGCTTGGAGGGTTTCCCTTTTTAAGGTTGCTGCCTGTTTATTAATTAGCGCTGTCTCTCCTTCCCATATACTCCGGAGCCAAACTATAGCCTGAGCCCATCATCCTCTTGATCTCATCTGGTGGTAAGTAGGCAATCCAGTACAGTATATTATTAGTGGCAATAATCTCTAATTTACGTCACATAAAGGGACACTATAGTCACCAGAACAACTACAGCTTAATGTAGTGATTCTGGTGTCTATAGCCTGTCTAATGTAAACACGCTGCCTTTTCAGATAAAAGACAATGTGTGCAGCACTGGCGTTGGCTCATATGGCAGATCAAATGGGTGGGGCATTGTGATGTCACATGGTGGGCAGAGCATATGGGGGTCGGCAATCTTTGTTTGCCTAGGTCGGCAAAAATCCTTGCACCGGCCCTGCCTTGCACCATAACCACTAGAGCACTCTATATTGGCTATGGTACTTCCTCTAAAGCCTTTCTATAAGCATGGTGTATGTAGTTTTCAATAAATGTCTGTAAAATTTTGGGTATATGGATACACTAAGGACAACTTGCTCAGACAAACACAGGTGAAGTGTGTATCTGCTAATTAACCTTTTATGGTGTCCTAGGGTTGATATGACAATTAATTGGAAAATGCCCATTTTTGTCTAATATGCAAACCAGTGCCAGTGGGGAGTTTACAAAAAATGTCTGACCTGCCCTGCATATGTTTATGCCTGGTTCATAGAAGCATGTAGCCTACACCTCTGGCAGGTACAGACATTTATAATTTCTTCTGTAGCCTGCACCTCTGGCACGTACAGGCCTCTTGTATTGCTACTGTAAACTCCATCTATTCTGAATGTATCAATATGTTGCCACCAGGTTACATCAGGAGTGCTCTGTTATATTCACTAGCACTGGACCATGTGGAGTAATACGTGTGCAGGCCACATACTCTACCTAGCCTTTTTGGAATCACTGTGCTCCCATTTCTGGCCAAGGGTATGTAAGAGGGTTGGGGGAACATTTTTTTTCTGTAACCTAACACCCATCCACATCCACAATCCTTCTACCCACCAAATACTATAAACAGCCTCCTCTAAACCCACATGCACACACACATTATAAATGGCCCCTTCCATATACAAAAAACATAAACTCCAAGCCCTCCATGCAAATAACCCTATGAAAACACATAAACACAAAAAACTGCCGGCATCCGCTCCTTCTATACCACCAGTGCTCATTAAGGTAGTACCCAGGAGGCAGATTTGGTGCCTGTGTGCCTGTAACTGTGTATGTGTGTGACTGTAACTGTGTGTTCATGTGTAACTGTAACTGTTTGTGCATGTAACTCTGTGTGTATGCCTGTTAGTGTGTGTGTGGGTACCAATGAATGTAACTGTGTGTGCCTGTGACGGTATGTGTGCCTGTAACTGTGTGTATGTAATTGTAACTGTTTGTGCCTATGATGGTGTGTGTGCTGGTAACTGTTTTGTGTTGCTGTAACTGTTTGTGTGTGCACCTGTAACTGTGTGACTGTTACTGTGTGGCTGTAATTGTGCGTGCCTGTAACTGTGTGTGACTGTAAGTGAGTGTGTCACTGTACTTGTGTGTGCCTGTGACTGTGTGGGTGTGCTGTAACTGTCAGTGTAACTAACTGTGAGTGTGTGCCTGTAACTGTGTGTACCTATAACTGCATGTTCCTGTGTGTACCTGTAGCTGTAACTGTGTGTGAATGTCTGGGTGTTTGCCTGTAACTGTGTGTGGGTGTGCCTGTGACTGTGTGCAACTCTGTATGTGTGTCTGTAACTGTGTGTGACTGTAACCGTAACAGTGACTATGTTTTTGTGCTTGTAAGTATATGTGGGGTGTCTGAGTGTGTGTGCCTGCAACTGTGTACGACTCTGTGTGTGTGTGTGTGTGTTTGTAACTGTGTATGACTGTGTGTGTTGTGTGCATGTGTCTGTGTGTGCCTCCATGTATACTGGAGTAGGTGAGTGGATCAATATAGATGTAATGTTGCTTTTGTCTGAGCACAAGGCCGGAGCTGAGGGTATATCAACGTGATCTTGGGTCTGTGCATTTGATGAAGTTAGGGAACTAACTTGCATATTAAGAGATTTATGCTTGAATTTTATTTACAAAGCAGTTCATCATGAAGGATAATATACTGCGGTGGTATCACAATCTGAGGTGTTGGTTGTTTGAAGTTGCTGGATTGTGGATGTGGATCCTCTTGATTTGCATCTATCAGACAATATAAATAGTTAGCGCAGGTGATTCCATGCTATATCAAATGCGTACTGTATGCTCTTTGGGATATTGTTTGTTAAATCTTGTATTTATCTCTTGTATTCCTAACAAATTTGACTTTTCAAGATCCTTATATAACTATTTTAGCCAGATATCTAACATATTATTGTATATTTTGTGGCTGGTTGCCTCACTTGTATTGTTTGTTTTCTTCTTGAATAAATTTTTTTTTTTTTTTTTTTACAATAATAAAAAATAAAATAAAAAAAATAAACATTCTCTGACGCTTACACGACCAGTCCAATTAGGTCCGTAGTCAATACAGGGAATATGCTCCTACCTATCCTCTCAACTAATAATAGTGAGGGGGAAAAAAGCCTAAATATAGATAAATTGGGTAAAAAAATTTTTTTTTAAATTGTATACTTACCATATAAACTCTTGATTGATCTTAATATTTCAATCTTGCAGTCCTTGACATGCCTTTATATAGTTGTTCCAGCTAGAACAAAGTGTCAGTGTTTTCAGCCTTAATTTACAGCCTCACACATGCAATTTCCCTAGTGTTGTGCTTTCTTAGCTCATACCCTAGGGAAGCAGAGCTGCTGACTGGGCTCATTTATGCTTGGAAGCAAGCCTGCAAACCATGATAGTGACTATTATCTTCGCACTGACTTCCGACTGTAACGAATTTCATTAACAGCACTTCTATGTCATTTAACAAATCAATGTGATTATACGATTCCTGATGCAGAACTGCTGAAATAAAATTCCTTGAAATCTCTGTCCTAATGTCATGCACAGCAGTATTATTGGATCAAAAAGAGAAAACCCTTTTTTTTCTCCTTTTTGCCCGAAGTATGGCTTCTTGCCACAGTTTAATAACAACCTACAGCGCCATTCTCAGCAGGGGTTGTGGGTTTACAAAGCTTACCTTCTTGTTTAACGGATATCGGAAATGCAATTTTGCGTCGGTTACTCGTACACCTGGAGCAGCATTGATTATAGAAGAATGTTCTACATTCATTGGGTTGTATGATTAATATTACCACACACCTCATATGCAAGTATGCAGAAGACAGGAAGAAAGTTAAATTTTTTGTGTTTTTTTTTTTTTTTTGGTTTTTCTGTTCACTTGCTCCAGTTGTGTTTTCGGAGGACACGTGTCAAGGGAAAGACATTTCTACTCAACCGCTTTTGAATATTAGGATTGTCACTGTTTCACCAAATTTCTGTAATAATTTTTTTTTTTTTTTGCCAGATACTGTTGTTGTTAATTTCCAACTACTGACAAATGTATTATTTTCTATTGTTGTTAAAAGACCACTATAGTCACCCAGAACACTTCAGCTCAATGGGTGCCAGGTCCCCCAGGTTTTAACCCTGCAGCTGTAAACATAGCAGTTTCAGAGAAACTGCTATGTTTACATTGCAGGGTTAATCCAGCCTCTAATGGCTGTCTCCCTGACAGCCGCTAGAGGCGCTTCCCCAACGCTCAATGCGAAAATCGCATTGAGCACGCAGAACGTCCATAGGAAAGTATTGAGAAATGCTTTCCTATGGGCATTTTTAATGCGTGCGTGGCTCTGGCCACGCATGTGCTTTCGGCTCCACTCGGGAGCTGATGTCGGAGGGGGAGTAGATGTCACCAGCGCCTAGGGAGCCCGGCGCTGGATAAAGGTAAGCGGGAGGGAGGCCCTGAGGGTTGGGGGGAACCTAAGGATTATATAGTGTCAGGAAAATGAGTTTGTAAACTCTAGTAAAGCTATATTAACTATTAAAATTATATTAAAACTATATGTAAAGTACCTTAAAAAAACAAAAATAGAGAAAACCTGCAGGTTGGGAGAGAGGGGATTATTGTGATGGTTTGGGGAGCAAAACTAATAATAAATAAACATAAAACCTTATTGAATTATAACCTACCCTGCACATTGCATCTAACATGTGTAGGTGTCAGATTTAACATAAAAAACAAAAAACAAAACAATTATAAGCAACAACCTCCTTACGTAACCTTTAAGACCCGGATGAAATTGATGAATTGTCTTAGCCCAGATTAAAATGATGTCTCATTATGCAGATGATGGTGGGATAGTTCTTATTTTATTGCCTCCTTACTGATTTCAGCCAATCAGCATTGGCGGACCTGCGCGGCTGGAAATAAGGTAAATTTTATTACCTTTCAAGGAGGTTTAAGGGAGGCGGGGGCAAACCACAGAAATGGTGGTTTTAAAACTACAGGTTGATAAATACATGTTTATGTGTTCCTGACCCTATAGTGTTCCTTTAATATTTCCAGATTGTTCAGACAAGTTAAAGGCTGGCAAGGCAACATGGGACAGTAGTTCACAAACACCTGCTGTGCCAATATTTGCTATTTTACATACAGGCACCCTTTTAGAATCCAATGTTATCAGATGCAAAGAAGGCATTTCATATAATATATATATGCCTTCCTTTTTTTTTTTACTAAATAAAGATCTTACTACCTTTGGCAAATGTATTCTTTCAGATAACTCAAAGCTTCCAAACATTTTGAATAAAATCCAAATAGCGAACATTTTATGACATTAAATCAATGGGACTATTCATCGTGTCAAAAATGCGTCTAAATTGAAAATTGAAAACGTGCTAGAAAACAAAAATCAGGTGAAAAAGTTAGAGCTGACAAAGCAAACAGCTTCATCAAAAGAAATAATATACAAACGAGACATAATAAATGAAAACATATGGAACAATCAATACTTTAATTTCTGCCAAATAGGAATAAAAAATAAAAAATAAAGGAGGCTTTTGTACGCCACCTATATTTCCAGCAAAAAGAGCAGAGTACATTTTTGTACAAATATTTGAAATGCCAAAATCTGAAATCTATTTGACGCACAAATATATTCCAATAGGACACCAAATACATCCTGAATTAAACACAGGGCGGATTGTATGGAAGGTCAAATTGGAGGTTGTGTGAAATTAATTAACTGAAGAGAAGCTGTTTTGTGGGAAGTTTATTGAAGAAAACCATCCATGCATAAAATCATCTTCTACAGATAAATAAATAAGATTATTACAAAATCTTCATATAGCAAAGCTGTTTGCTTACATACGTGTTTAAATGGGCACTTTGAGAAACATGATCGGTAGAGTTTGGTTAACGGGTACTGTGCCCGACTTTGGCGTCAAGCATTATCGAAATTATTAATATCGATGTCAAGATGGAGACACTGAACTCCAGGAAGAGTACTTTGGATTTCTACATTTTAATTTTATTTGTTAGACCTCACAAACATCTATATTTGTTAGGTATAAAGAATGTGTCAACATAATATTGACAATCCTTGAAAAAAAATGAAAGTGGGAATCACTAGACACAAAGGCTGTCACCAAGAAGCCCTGTATGTAAGAATAAGCAAGTACACATACAAGTACATGTGAGTACAAAAGAGGAAAGAAAAGCTTGCTTGCCGAGCGGAATCATCAGGAAACTTTGTAGTTTGGAGTTATAGAAGAAATATAATCAAGGTGGAGTAGTTTAAGCTTTTTTAATGTACCACACGTACATGCATTTAAAAAAATATTCTTATTTATTGATGTTTGTTTTTAAAAGAAATTGTGTGCATACATTGTTTGGTACACAGCATAGATGAACAATCTTGGATAACAATACATTGTTTGGTACACAGCATAGATGAACAATACATGGAAAGAAATAAAAATGAAGAAAATAGAGTTGGCATCAGAAAAAATGGTTAGGTAGCACTTTTAACAGTGGTTCTCCAGTGGAGTGAGGAAATAGGGTATTCTCAATGTCCAATATCCAATGTGAGAACTCATAAATTGTCTATTTCAGGGGTTGGGGGTATTGGTAGCTATCCGGTGAGGCTCTGGGGACTCGAGTCATGGGGAGAGAAGAGAAAAAAGAGAACGGAGAAGAAAAGAGAGAGAAAGAGAAAATAACATTTTTAAAAATGGGGGTAGGAAATGGTGTTAGTTCCCGAATTCTCCACTCCTGCATTCATGTTATCTAAGGGGACATACATGCATTTATTCACTGAATGTATATCTTAAAAGAACACGCAAAAGCTGCAATTCTTATTAACCCCCCCCCCCCTTTCCCCAGAAGAGATCAAAAGCCTCTTTATGAGGGATAAACCTATCAAAGGCTTTTTATTGAGAAGCCTCTGAATCTGCACGAGGGAATTTGATCAGTGGATTGTGGAGGTGCTGGAGTTCCCAAAAACGCTAGTCTGAGGTCTGTGTTGGAGAAGGCAGGCCCGATCGAGTATTGCGCACATGCCACTTCCGTTAGCTCAGGGAGATAATGGAAGGAGGACGCAAACCTCCCTGGCTGTAGCAAGCTTAAGTGCTTTGTGGGAATGGATGGTCCTTTTAGTTATACATTTTGTAATGAGAACAAGATAGCTGGTCCTTTTTTCAGATCTGACCCTTCTCTTATGCTACCTGGGACAACATGAACTTTTCAGGGTTCCTGGGTAAGGTCTTGCCCTCTGCCTTGTGGAATGGCAGGTATAATCGCTCTATTCAGGATGTTCTGTATCTTTAGGAGCGTTCCTTTTTTGTTCCTATGTCCTACGCAGTCCGAGACTACATTTAGATCAGAATTTTTTAACACTATTAAATTGATACGTTTTTTGCATTCTGTTATGTTCCAAAACATCAACAAATATTATTCTATTCTCTAACAGGTGACCTTGTTGTAGATGCTGGATTCTGCATTTCCATCCAGTTACTGAACAAAATGAATTGGTTTCTTACTTTTGCCATATAAATGAACCTCATTATGTTACTCAAACGGCATTTGTGTTAATATATAAAATAAATACAGATGTTGCATTGCACAAACCTAGTCTTCATACCTCTTTTTTTTTTTTCTCTTCTTCTTTTTTTAAATAGCATACTGATGCCCGAGAACAGAACAGTTTTTGACTTGTCAATGGAAATAGATATACAGAACTCAGAGGGAAACACTGTGAAATTAATTTACACTTCCAAAATAGAAGGGCTTATGTAAGGCCTCTTTTAATATATGCTTCACTGAACTTTAAATCCAAAAACGTTGAAAACTCTCAGTAAACATACTATCTGGTTTTCTTGGTAACCAAAACAGTATCCTAACCACAGAAAATAATCAAATGGCCTGCTTCCCACTAAAATATTCCTTTGGGATACAGAATACAATGAAGGTTCTAATATGAAGCCGTATATCACACCTGTCTGCCCTAAGCTTTGACGTCACTGAATCTTCTTTACAACGTAGCCAATTGTCTCTGCTTCCTCCATGGCAGACTGCACATTTAAATAGCCATGAAACATCACATTAAACTCTTATGGAATAGCACAGCGATGATGAACACAAAAAAAGAAACACTTTGTAATGAGCACAAAGAGGAGTCAGCACTATATTCATTTACATACTAATTATTATTATTTATAAAACACAGTGATCATATATCACTGAATTATTAGGTGAATTATATTATTAATCTAGAATTTAAAAAACACATCTTAATTAAGTGGCTTTGGTGCATAGACTTTTTATTTTTTTCCTGCAAAATATCAAATATCACTGTGATGAGAAACAACAAACTTCACATTTACCTGACTTACAGCCACCTGAGGAGCTTGTTCATCTGCCCAGCATAATCCCATGCATAATAGATAAGCATTGGATTAATTGCATCTATGAGAAGCATTTGATTGGCGGAGCTCGGCGATTAAAACACATGGACCCTATATCCCCAATGCTTCTCTATTAGCAGCACTGGATTGGACAAAATGATTGTTGGAGCTTGACAATTGACGTTCAAGCAACCCTATGTTTCAATGAAGCTATGAATTGGAGAAAAATGATCATAAATTTGTGGTGGGTTTTACTATTTTTTTTATATGATGTAAAGGCCCAGTACTTTAAGCATGCACACCTCAAAGCTGAGAAAAAAAAAAGAAATAGGTTAAAATTCACCTACGTTCCAGTGCCAAGGACAAGTCCTCCGAGTAGCCCAATCCTCCTTGTGTGGCCTTCTACATGTGCATGGTAAGGATAGACCGATTATTGGTTCTGATAATTATTAAAGTCACTGAAGTGATCATAGTGCTTGGAGTAACCCTTTAAAAATACATTTATTTTTAATGTAAGAATGTTCCTTTAAGATTATTACATTTATTAATAATTATTACATTTATTGACAATGCATTACATCCTATTGAATAAAGCATGCTGTGTGATCTGTTTTCATGCATACCTGCCCATCTTTCCATAAAGCTGTGTGTGTCCGCATGTCCTAGGTATTCCTCCCATAATATTGAGCACTTTGTATTTTATGCCAGTCTATCTGATAAAAAAAAATAAATGGAAAAGGCATGTTGTGCTTACAACTTTCGATTTGGTTCTATGGATGGTGATTAAAGGGACACTGTAGGCACCCAGACCACTTCAGCTAATTGAAGTGGTCTGGGTGCTGTGACCCTTTTGCACTTAGTTCTGCAATGTTAAACATTGCAGTTCCGGAATCCTAATGGACTTTTGGTCCATTATCTGATGCTGGACGTCCTTCTGGGCATCCAGCGCGAGATTTTCCCCATAGAAAAGCATTTAATAATGCTTTCCTATGAGGAGGTCTAATGCGCGAGCGGCCATTGCTGCGCATGTGCATAAGGTCTCTCCTGCCGACAGCCAGGGGGGGAGTCTGACCCAGCGTCGAGGGACATCAGCTCTGGATTCTGGTAAGTGGCTGAAGGGGGGCCCCGAGGGAGTGTGGGACTTATTAACCCTATAGTGCCAGGAAAATGTCTTTAAGTCATTTCAGAGTTTCACCCTTAGAAATTAAAGTTTCAGAAAAGAGATTACCCTTTATTTTTTATTTTTTTGTAGCAAATGTGGTTCTAATATTAGACCTTTGTTGTCGAATGTTGAAGAAAGGCAAAATATGCTGCCAAGAGACAGTATTTAGTTCAACTAATCACCCTTCTTCATATATTTCATTTTTGGCTTATGGTATAGAAAGAATAATGTTAAAACACACGAATTAAAGCCTATAAAGCACCTGGACATTAATGTGAAACATATTTGAGTCAAACAAATATATAACGTTAACCTGAAATCCATAACAAATCTTGCATAATCTGGTTTATTGTTTAAGACATATAGAGACATAGAAACATAGAAACATAGAATGTGACGGCAGATGAGAACCATTCGGCCCATCTAGTCTGCCCAATTTTCTAAATACTTTTATTAGTCCCTAGTCTTATCTTATAGCTAGGATAGCCTTATATTGGTTTAGATATACCTTAAAGAGAAACTGAAGATTTCCAAACCATCGTAAAACATAAAGACATTATTTTTATGATAAATCCAAAGATTTTAAATCACATAAATT
>OW240915.1:289449553-289473667 GCA_933207985.1 Pelobates cultripes | reverse complement strand
AGGAGCCTTTTGTTCTGGTCTGGGAGTTATGAAATAATAGCAGATTTCAAAGTTCTCTGAGCACATCTTGACTTGAGCATGGGGCACAAATAATAGTGCATCGTGATTGTCTACTGTTATGATTCACTAAACTAGAAATCCTTGGTACAATGAAATATATGTTAAAGGGAACTTACAGTCTTGAAAATAACAATTGTTATTTCGGGACAAGGGTCTGATTGGGAAACAATTTGTCATCTGCATTTTTTTCATCACAGCTGCATACTGCAGATGGGCTGGGGCCCGAAAGGGGGTGTTTTTGTCATCACCAATTAAATGGTGGTGAAGTGTGTGTATATATATAGAGAGAGGATCTATTGTGTGTGCTGGGAATCTAGTGTGTGTAGAGGACCAAGAGCATGTATAGGAGATCGAGTGTGTATGTATATAGAGTTTTGAGAGTGTGTATAGGGGATCTTATGTGTATGTGTGTGTATAGAGAATCTAGTGTTGCGTAGGCGATCTAGTGTGTGTGTGTGTATAAGGGATGTAGTGTGTGTGGCTGCAATGTGTGAGAGGCTGCACTGTGTGAAGGGTTCAATGTGTGTGTGTGTGTTTGTGTGTGTGTGTGAATGTGTTGGGAGATATTGTGTGTGTGTGGTGGGGTGCAGATTAAGGTATATTATTTTAAAATTTTAAAGAATATACTTTATGTTCCCCCTACATTCTTTGTCCAGGGAAGGGGGGATTGTTTTGGGGGGCAATTATATTGATTTCCAAGCCTATTTAGTCCTAGGGGTGAGAGAAGCCAGTAGATACTGAGGCTAGAGTTCACTTTAGCAAGATCGGAGCGTTGCCATGGGGACTGCAGGAACGCTCCAACCTTGTTAAAGGAAGAACAAGGCAGAGCTGCTGGCTAGAGCTCCCAGTCTTCTTATTCCTCCTACCTTCTCTCCTGGAGATGGCAGTAAGGTGACAGTGGGCCGCTGATGGAGATCTTTTGATTTTCCTACTAGCCTGTTATGGCACACTACAGGGCCGGCTTGGATAGTGCCAGCCCGGCTTGGATAGTGCCAGCCCTGCATGGGCTGGCAGGGACGATCAGTGGATGGCCAGCCAATCTGGCATTTTCCCGGTTTGCCGATGGCCAGTCTGGTCCTGTTCGCTACTCTAGGTTCTTTCTGTCTTCTCCCCTTTGAGTTGTAAAAATGAAGTAAAATAAAGACTACTCACCACGTTTCCAGTGCCAGGACCCGTCTGCTGCAGCTGCATGCTCCGCCTTTGAATATGTCAGCAAGTCTGCTGACGTCTTTGCAAACTCCTCCAATCCACTGCATCTCATAGAAAATAAATGGATTGGAGGTACACACGCTCGGCCAAACATTGCATTGCTATAATCAAATGCTCTGATTATAGACTTTCACTTCTTTCTGGAAAGAAAATCCTCCAGTGGCTGTCATGAAGACAGCCACAGCCACAAGAGGTTCCTAAAATAATGCTTTAATGTTTTCCATTTCTGGGTTTATATGACAGGCCTACTGCACCCAGACCATTTCATTGTGGTGAAGTTGTCTGGATGACTATAATGCTTCGTTAAGGATAGGTTAGTACAGTAGAAGGGTAACATGAAAACTTAAATGATAATACTGTGAGTGCACACCACAAACAAACAAAGTGATGGAGAATTTGTGATAGACAATTGTTCCGGGTCTATGTTCCTCTAACCATGTACAATGCAAACCACGATTTTGTGAGAATTGGCTAAAGAAAGAGCTTTAAAAACTATTGAGTCAGGGAACTATTCCAGTTGGTCTGATTTTTGCCTAAAGTCATACATTCTCTCTACAATTAGAAGTGGAGTGCATAATGCCCAAATGGATTGAGTTAATGAATGTGATACAATACATTCACTTAAATTATCTATGTCACCACCATGTCAGGTCTGAGTATTTCATAAAGATAATATTTGTATGAAATATTCATAATGACTGCACTGGAATTTCATTGAACTCCAACACGTTTAAAATGTATCATATAACAAAGTAGGTGTAGTGACTAGGTAAAGCTTTGGGAAACCTACATCTCCAGAGTAGGTCTGTGGAAGACCTCTTTGGTGTGTAAAAGTGTGACATTGTTGGGGCTCCTGGCGGCCAGGAGCTTCAATTGGAATCATGTATGAAGATGACCGTGCCATCGAGAAAGAGCTTCAAAGAATACTCCATACTCCATCAATAAAATAACAATTTAGTAGATATACCCCCACAAAGAAAATATGTATGTAATTAAGTTTTCTTTGAGGCTATGTGAAATCTTGGTTTGCAATAGCTAGAGATATATTATCTGCAGCTATTGGAAGCCTATCCCTTCTTCCCCAGCAGTGATCTTGTGCGGCTGTCCAATCACAGAATTCCCAATGCAGCTCAATGATAAGTCTTCGCAAGGCAGGTGCTCTGAGAAACTGCTGCCTTTTAAGTTAGGCTCCACTTAACTAAACAACCAGGAAGTAACAAGACCATTGTGTGATTGACAACCGGAGAGGTGTAAAAGTTTAATTATATTTCATCTGAAATCAGCACTTTAAAAAAATGAAAACATCTACAGAAAACTCTGTGTTTAGAGATCCCATCAGATTAGCTTCTAGCTGCGGCTGCCCCCAATACAAGCAGGCGGTCACCTTTGGTGGTCTTTGCATTTTACCCAAAGATGACAGAGCCGCTTTAATTTTGGTTTATTATTTCGCCAGCTAAAATTTGACAGTGGGATTACACAGACTGCATTGCAAGAGTTTTTCTGAATTACTATCACCGTTGGATATGAAAACCTACCAATTATTAAACTGTTAGACATTATTAATCTGCTAGGCATGCTGAGCAGTGATCGAAATATTTATTGTTACACTAGTTTCTAAAATTATGAAAAAGAAATCTATTGGGAAAATATTTTCGCATTCCTTGGCACCTGATATGTGTATCTTGCTCAGATATGCTGTTGCATCGTAATTACAAATCTGATTGCCTCTGCTTTTTTTGTTGCAAGCATTTATATTAAATTCAGTGTTGTTTATGTATTCTTAAGCGTGAGCAAAAAAAAGAGAATGTGAGTATTGTAGAAGCATTGAGAATTGTTCTTTTTCTTTATAATTATTGTCAACAAGATGCAAGCCAACAATCATTTCTTGTAAATTAAAATAGCTTTTGCATTTTAGGAATATAATTTCTAGACCACTGTCATGTTGAATAAAAATAACAACAACATGAAGCAGTGTCCCGTTACACACAATTTGCAGAAAGCTTTTTGGAGTGTATTATTTAATTCCTTTCTCTTTCAATATTTTTTTGGTTTGATAAGTTTGGCCATTCTTGGTTTATATAATCTTATATAACGCTGAAAAATAACCGAGGGTATTTTTTAAACACTAACAGCTTAATTTACTAGTTGGCGGTGAAAGGGCTGTAGATGCTAAAATGAGTTATATTCAGAAGTTAGCAAAAAATATCTCTGCTTTTTACTATCATGTCTTCCAAAATTACTTTTGAGTATAACTCAACTTAGTTGACACAGTTATGTGGTCTTTGAGACCCCAGCATGTAACGGAAACATTGCTGTTAAATAAATCCTTTAAGGGCAGGGCACTGTTTTGTGTTTCTTCTCTGCGGCCCCAAAAAGTCATATTGAAAACTCTAACCATATACATGGTGAAGTCTGCCAGACTCCTCATTACAAAAACTTAACAGCAACCCACACTGAAGGTGACAATTGTTTCTCTCTGTATGTCCTTAAGTAGTGAAAAAGTAAAAGTGAACAGTGAGGCTAACAGTAATAATAATAAAGGGGAAAAATATTAGCAGCTGCTTCTAAATGCTGCTACAAAGTGTATTTGGAGATATTCTGGAGATAAACTGGAGGTAATCCGAGATACACAGAATGTGGAAAATAGAAACAAAAAAAATAAGATTTGTTTGATTTAGACCCCTTATCTCATTAAAATGGCAGACTTAGTTCAATGTAATAGTTGTTGTGCATTTGTTTCACCCTCTACTTTTTGGAGGTTTGGATGTTGTCTAATCTGTAGACCATTCTCTATATTGCAGCAGGAGATTGTATTTTTGACGTCTGAGATTTGTAAATGATTTATTAAACAAACTCAGACTGGGAGTGTTGCAAATCCACTGCTGCAGAGTTGTTCTTGGAATGGCAGATGGATTATTGTAGGGTCTGGTAAACTTAGAGATGTGGACAATAGGCATACTGCACAGTTTGTGTATTTACATAATTCATTTTCTGTATTTTCAGATTGTAGTAGTGTTATGGAGACAGGCACAGAGTTTGTGGAATCACCATGCTCTATGCCTGGTGAGCAAGAGTGCAGCCAATGACAAAAAGGACAAGGTGAGGCCTGATAGAAAGCAGTTGTTGGGGGATTCTGTCGTAAGAGTTGTGGAGTTTGACAATAGTGGCTTTGTAAGGTGTCTTCCTAGAGCTAGTGCTCATAGAGACAGGAGACGTATTTGTAATATTGTGAAGCAAGGAAAGCAGGAAGGGGGATTGGATGTACTTGTCCATCCAGGGACAAATGACGTGGCTTGTAATGAGGTTTCTGAGGTAAATGAAGGGTTTTGTGTTCTTGCCAATGATATACAGCAGGAGTCAGAATGACAGGCGCATTAGGGACTTTAACTTGTGGCTTGGTGAATGGTGCCAGGAGCAAGGATTTGGCTTTGTTTCTCATGGTAGCTCTATTTTGGAATGAACTGTACAAAAAAGTTGGTTTGCATCTTTCTCAAAAGGGAACAAATGCTCTCAGTGAGCAGTTCCGAGGTTTTGCTAGGAAGTATTTAAACTAGGAGGGGGGGACAAAAGGGTGATAAAACAGCAATCCAATTGCCCCCCAAAACAAGGACAGAAAGTAACTGTGAAGGAATAGCCCCATTACTTGTTTCAGTGGATTTATATTCCCTTTTATTTGATTTGTTTTATTTGGTTCGGTATCCTGTACGAAAACCGCAAAGGAAACAATTAATAGAATGCTCCACTGGGTGTCTCCCAAACGCAGGCAGCGGGACCTGGTCATCGAGTGTCTGGAACTGTTTTCGGCCAGGCCTACACAAATGCCGTTCGGGAGTTATCAAATACCGAATAAGGGGAGCATTCTAACAGTGAAATATTTTGTGTACCCTATGCAGTTTTCATACCAAACCCCACGAACGGAGACCGTTCATTGCCACAATTTCCCTGGAACAATTTTGGGCTTCAACCTAGTGGCAGACTTGTCATACCTTCCCTGCAATGCCGATTAAAAACTACCGAACCGATCTGGGTGATTTTTGAATATGTTGGTGACCCAGATCAGAGCTATCCTGGGATGTGACTTTTGTGGCATATTCATGTATTTTGAGGGTACTTTTGGGGTGTCTGTAAATTATGTGTGTGAAGAAACTACATTTTTTTCATTAACTTTACATTTTCCTCGTTCAGTAGATAAATCTACCGAACACCGACCACCCCCCTGGCTCATTAACTGCAAAGAAAATGGCAAATTACGTAATCTCTCTGTGTGGCTGCCTTTCGTATAGCCGAACGCCACGTGCTGGAGAAAATGCCACGTTGCACGAAAAGAGGCAGCAGGACTTGGCCGTCGAGTGTCTGGAACTAAAATCGGACACTCGACTTCCCAAACGCCGGTCAACTTCATGAACGCCTACTTCTTTTCACCGACCAGCCAGGAGAGCGCTATTCAGTAGGTTTGTTCCCACGAACACTACCCATAAGCCAAGGGAACAGTTCGTGGATTTGCTCAGTTTTAGAACTCCAGAAATGCTACCTCTGAAACTGTGGAACTGTTTTGGGCACGTTGTGTGCAGTCGGTCAAATTATGACCATGAAAATCCCGAAACCCTTAACCGATCCTGGTGATTTTTGGATATGTTGGTCCCTCAGATCGGGGCTGTAAAGGGATGCAACTTTGTGGGGTTTCCATGTGTTTTGGGGTGTTGTTAAAATTTATGTTTTCTGTGCCTGGAGATAATTGAGTTTAGTACAGTTCCTGACTCAACTATCTCTCAGGCACAGTGGCAGGATTACCCTGTGTAGTGTGGGAGTGTCCTGGACCTGAGATCCAATGTAATAACAGTGTGTATTTTGCCATAGTCTCCTCTCAGGTCCAGAAGGGAATTCCCCTGGAATGGGAGTTGGGAAACCCCTTGCATTGGAAGTTACATATAAACCTGCCAGTTGGCCTGAATAAAATCATTCCTGTTGTATCCTTCATCTAGTCTAGGTTAATGTTTGGGTATACGTCTGATTGCTTGGGGAATGTACTAGGAGAACCTTCAAATCAACACCCGAACTGCAAGCTATAATCACTCAGCGTTTAGCAGTTCGGGAGGAAACTAAAGCGAACAGGCAGGAAAAATCTACTTATCTACCTATGGTCTGCAGCCAACAGAAGTGCATGCCAGATGTGTCAGATTGCAGAGTCACATGCACACAATCCCACAGTCAGATGCACACAGTTATACATATACAATGTCAAATACACAGGATCAGGCAGAAACACACAGTTACAGGCAGTTACACACCTTAAAAGTTACTGACAGATAAACACACTCACACAGTTACAGGCAGACAGTAACACACAGTTACATACAGTCATACACACAATTACAGGCAGACAGTCACACGCACACACAATTACAATCAGACAGTTACACACACAGTTACAGGCAGACAATGACAAACACACACAGGTACAGACAGACAGTCACATACATACAGCCACACACAGTCTCTCTCACACACACACACACACACTTACATGCAGACAGTCACATACACAGAGGCAGAGAGCTTCACACACACAGACAGCTTCACACACAGAGGCAGACAGTCACACACACAGGTACTCACACACACAGAGGCAGACAGCCATGTGGCAGACAGGAAGACAGTCACACAGCCACAAACACACACACACACATAGACAGCTACACACATAGGCAGACAGTCACACACACACACAGACAGACAGCCACACACACACACACAGGCAGACAGTCACATGCACACACAGGCAGACAGTCACACGCACACATACAGGCAGACAGTCAAACACACACACACGTACTCACACACACAGAGGCAGACAGCCACACACACGCACACACGCAGGCAGACAGTCACATGCACACAAACAAGCAGACAGTCACACAGGCAGACAGTCAAACACACACACACACAGGTACTCACACACACAGAGGCAGACAGCCACACACGCACACAGGCAGACAGTCAGTTGCACTTACTCACATACACTCACAAACAGACAGTCATACATGGTTACCTCTGTCCTTTATGGTCTAGGAGGAGAGGAGTGAAGGCAGTGCAGTTCCTGGGGTCTGGTTGTTGGGGAAGCAAGGACTCCTTCCTGCTTCCCATGCAGCTGGCACTTTTAGCTCTGCCCCACCATCATTTTAGCCCCTCCCCTGTCGCAAGGTAAGCCCCGCCCCCACTGCAATGCTGGGAGTTTTTTTTTCTAAAATCCTCCACCTGGGTAGCCGGCCATGTGTGAGCTGTCGGCCGCAGGGCGCCCCCTGGTCCATGGCGCCCCCTGTGCGGCCACACCCCTAAGGCCACCCCTATGAATGGGTATTTGAAATACCAGCATTCGTAACAATGTGTTTTCTGTACCTGGACATAATTGAGTTTGTACAGTTCCTGACTCAATTATCTCTCAGGTACAGGAGAGGGATTACCCTGCTGTTTTGTTTAAGAAGCCCCTTGCATGGGCTTTGTCATAAATGGCAGTGTGTGGCCCTGAATAAAACAGTCTTATCCCAGCATTAAGCCTTGGCCCATGTGTGGAGGGTTATGCGATACTGCAGATATTTTACTTCAAGATTATTGGCCTTATATTATTCGGAGAGAAGGGAATCCATGGAGGTGATACCTTGGCGGACCGCAACAGTGACTGTAGCGAGTGTGTTAAAAAATTATAAGCTTAGAGTCATGTTTACAAATGCTCGCAGTTTAGGGAATAAGATCCATGAACTTGTGGCAATAACCGCAACTGAGAATGTAGATTTAGTGGCTGTTACTGAGACATGGTATAATGAGAAAAATGACTGGGATATAGCAATACCAGGTTACTCTTTATATAGAAAAGACAGAGAAGGCAAGAAAGGGGGAGAGGTAGCCCTGTATGTGAAGGATAGCATAAAAACTAACCTAATAAAATTTAATGAGGCAAACACAGTGGCGTACACATGACCCATGGGGCCCCGGTGCAAAAATTGATCCGTGGGCCCCCCCACCCCCCGCGCTTACTCGGCGCGGGTCGGGGTCGCAACACATGGTGGCGGCCACCTGGTCGCAGGGGTTGCAGTGCTGCGACGCTGCGACGCCGCGACCGCGGTATGCACACACACTTAAAGGACCACTACAGACACCCAGATCACATCAGCTCAATGAAGTGGTCTGGGTGCCAGGTCCCTCTAGTTTTAACCCTGCAGCTGAAAACATAGCAGTTTCAGAGAAACGGCTATGTTTCACTGAGGGTTAATCCAGCCTCTGGTGGCTGTCTCATTGACAGCTGCTAGAGGAGCTTCCGCGATTCTCACTGTGAAAATCACAGTGAGAAGACACTGAACGTCCATAGGAAAGCATTGAGTAATGCTTTCCTATGGGCGGTTTAAATGCGCGCGCACGCCTCTTGTCGCGCATGTGCATTTCGGAGCTGAGTGGCAGACACTGGGGAGTCCGACGCTGGAGAAAAGTAAATGCTGAAGACACACACACACACTCTCACGAACAGACACACACATTTACTGACAGAGACACACTCAGCGACAGACATATATACACACTCACTTACAAAAAAACATACACTTTCACTGACAAACACACACTCACTAACAGACATCAAACACACTCAGTAACAGACACACACAGTAACACACTCACTAGCAGACACACACCCAATAACAGACACATTCACTGACACACACACTAACACACGCACTAACACAAACACTGACGCACTAACACAAACACTGACACACTAACACACACACATACACACACACTCTAACACACACACACACACTCTAACACATACACATACACTAACACACACACATACACTAACACACACACACACACTAACACACACTAACACAAACACACACTAACACTAACACACACACTAACACTAACACAAACACACACTAACACTAACACACACATACACCAACACACACACACACACTCACACACACACACACACACTAACACACACTAACACACACTAACACTAACACACACTAACACTAACACACACTAACACTAACACACACTAACATACACTAACACACATACAAAAACACACACTAACACAAACACACACTAACACAAACACACACTAACACTAACACACACACACTAACACTAACACAAACACACACTAACACTAACACACACATACACTAACACACACACACTAACACTAACACAAACAAACACTAACACACACACATACACTAACACACACATACACTAACATACACTAACACATACACATACACTAACACACACACACTAACACACACACACTAACACACACACATACACTAACACACACACATTTTTTTTCTTCAAATTTAATCCCACCAGCCTCCTTACCTTCCCTGGGGTCCAGTGGTGCTGCTGGGCTCCTGGGCGGCAGGTCACTGGGTGGGCGGGCTGCCTGGCCGGCCGGTGCGCGAGGGAGCACTCTAACACACACACACACTCTAACACACACACATACACTAACACACACATACACTAACACACACACATACACTAACACACACACACACTAACACACACATACACTAACACACACTAACATACACTAACACATACATACACAAACACACACTAACACAAACACACACTAACACAAACACACACTAACACTAACACACACATACACTAACACACACACACTAACACTAACACAAACACACATTAACACTAACACACACACACTAACACACACATACACTAACATACACTAACACATAGACATACACTAACACACACACACTAATACACACACATACACTAACACACACACATTTTTTTTGTGCAAATTTAATCCCCCCAGCCTCCTTACCTTTTGGAGTGCTGGGGGGATTCCCTGGGGTCCAGTGGTGCTGCTGGGCTCCTGGGCGGCAGGTCACTGGGTGGGCGGGCTGCCTGGCCGGCCGGCCGGCGCGCGAGGGAGCACTTTCCCCTGTGTGCTCCCTCTTCAGCTCCCTCGCGCGCCGCTTAGGGATGCCGGCGCCGGAAGATGACGTCATCTTCCGGCTCCGGCATCAGTGCGGTGCGCGAGGGAGCTGAAGAGGAAGCACTGAGTGCTCCCTCGCGCGCCCGCCTGCCCGACCGGCAGCCTCGGGGGGCCTGAGGTGGCCGCCTCCTGGGCCCCCCAGGAGAAGAGGCTGGCCCTGTGGGTACATACCGGGTCGCTGGGGCGGCCGGGCCCGGTCGCAGCCACGACCCCTGCGACCCTGGTAGAGTCCGTTTGGGTTATGTTAGAATTTGGATTTCACACAGTAACTCGTGTTGGTGTGATTTACAGGCCCCCTGGACAAACAGAAGAGTTAGATAATCTACTTGTTGAGGAAATATCTAAAATGACAATGAAGGGCGAAGTTATTATCATGGGTGACTTTAATCTTCCAGGTGTGAACTGGAAAACCAAAACAGCTTTTCGTGCCAGGAGCACACAGATTCTAAACTCCCTGTTGGGATTGTCTCTAAAACAAGTCTTTGAGGAACCAACTCATAAGGAGGCCGTACTAGATTTAGTGTTAACGAATGGAGATTTAGTATCAGATATTACTGTAGGTAAAGGTTTAGGATCCAGTGATCATCAGTCAGTATGGTTTAATATTAGAACAGTGACTGAGTCACACCACACAAAAACAACAGTTTTAGACTTTAGAAAAACAGACTTTTCTAAAATTAGAATGTGTAAAGGAGTCCTTATCAGAATGGAGCAGTTTACATGGAGTCCAGGAGAAATGGGATTATTTAAAGGTTGCACTATTGAAAGCAACTGAAAATTTAATTAGGCTTGTCAGGAAAAGCAGAAAAATTAAGAAACCACTTTGGTACTCCGCAGAAGTGGCCAAAATAGTAAAAAAACTAAATGTTAACATTTAGTAATTATAAAAATAACCAGAGTGAGGAAGACAGACAGATCTATAAGATTAGGCAGAAAGAGGCAAAGCACGTTATTATTATGAGCCTCATCTGATAGACAGCCACTAGAGGAGGACTTAACCCTGCAAGGTAATTATTGCAGTTTATAAAAACTGTAATAATTACACTTGCAGAGTTAAGGTTGGTGGAAGTTAGCACCCAGACCACTCCAATGGGCAGAAGTGGTCTGGGTGGCTGGAGTGTCCCTTAAATGAGATAAGAAAAGTAAAACAGGGATTAGTTAGATTAAAAACAAAAGAAACAAGGTATGTCGAAGAGGATAAAGGTCTAGCTTACTGCCTCAATTAATATTTTTGTTCAGTATTTACAGATGAAACTAAAGGAGAGGGACTTCAGTTAAGAGAAAAGACAAATGGGTCATTTGTTACATGTGAGTTTACAGAGGAAGAGGTTCTATTTCAACTGTCAAGAGTAAAGACAAATAAGTCGATGGGGCCTGATGGGATACACCCAAGGTTATTAAAAGAACTTAGTGGTGTACTAGCAAAACCATTTATGGATTTATTTAACCAATCATTATTAACAGGAGTAGTTCCAGAAGATAGGAAATTAGCAAATGTTGTACCCATTCACAAGAAAGGTAGTAGGGTGCAGTCGGGCAACTACAGGTCAGTAAGTCTTACTTCAGCAGTGAGAAAAGGGATGGAAATCATGTTAAAGAACAGAATTGTCGAACATCTAAAATCACATGGAATTTAAGATCAGAGACAACATGGGTTTACTTCAGGGAGATCATGCCAAACTAATATTATTGATTTTTTTGATTGGGTAACTAAAATAATAGATCAGGGTGGTACAGTAGACATTGCTTACCTAGATTTCAGTAAAGATTTTAACACTGTTCCACATAGGAGGCTCATCAATAAACTGCAATCTTTCAGTTTGGATATATGCACACACATTCCTCGACGGGACTCCTGAATGTGATGCTGTAGACTGTTTGGAAGTCTGGGGCCGCTGGGATGCAACAATGGGGGCCTTTAGTCATCATCGGTACTGGGATAGTGTCTATGATGTGCTGGGTATCGGCTGAAACACCCTTTGTTCCTATAAATACAGCTCTCTGCTTTCTCATTAGGGAGTTTATGATGTTATGCACTGTTCCACCATACAGCACCCAGTGGTATTAATTATTCTAAGCCTGCCATATAAGCTAGTTATCATGCATCTGTTTCACCACCCCCCTAGCATAAGCAGCTAGATTACTCCCAAAATCCAGCATGTATTATTCTGCCTCTCTGTTGATTCCCTACTGACAGGTATGATACCTTGTCGTATGTGCTTACCACCCATCTGTACAGCCACCTACATGCATGTCACTAATCCTTAAGCAAGGCTCATCGTAACCTGTCACAGACAGTATAGATCGCATAGTATCAGACCCAGTATAAGTACCCTGACAGACATGCAAGACTAGCCTGAAAAAGCCTGTAAGTTTTTTTTATTAGGTTCACTAACTCAACTAAAATAACTAAACTAAAAATGTGCAGTTCAATCTTATGACATTGTAATGTTTTAATATGCCTGCAAAGACCTGCTTCTGCTATTGTGGCATTACAGGTCAGCTTGTACTTAAATGCACCAAAAATAAAGAATTTAAATAAAAAAAAAAAAATAAGTGCAAGATAAAAACCCAAGGGCAGAATATTTGATAGAGTCCTAACCTCAACATATGAGAAAAGGGATTTAGGGGTGATTATTTCTGATGACTTAAAGGTAGGCAGACAATGTAATAGAGCATCAGGAAATGCTAGCAGAATGCTTGGTTGTATAGGGAGAGGTAGTAGAAAGAGGGAAGTGCTCATGCCATTGTACAGAACACTGGTGAGACCTCACTTGGGAGTATTGTACACAGTACTGGAGACCGTATCTTCAGAAGGATATTGATACCTTAGAGAGGGTTCAGAGAAGGGCTACTAAACTGGTTCATGGATTGCAGGATAAAACTTACAAGGAAAGGTTAAAGAAACTTAACATGTATAACTTGGAGGAAAGACGAGACAGGGGGGATGTGATAGAAACATTTAAATACATAAAGGGAATCAACACAGTAAAGGAGGAGACTATATTTAAAAGAAGAAAAACTACCACAACGAGAAGACAGTCTTAAATTAGAGGGGCAAAGGTTTAAAAATAAAATCAGGAAATATTACTTTACTGAGCGGCTAGTGGATGCATGGAATAGCCTTCCAGCTGAAGTGTTAGAGGTTAACACAGTGAGGGAGTTTAAGCATGCATGTGATAGGCATAAGGCTATCCTAGGCTTAAGATAAGGCATGGACTAATTAAAAGTATTTTGAAAATTAGGCATACTAGATGGGCTTATCTGCCGTCTCATTCTATGTTTCTATGTTCTGTTGAAGGGACACTCCACTGCCAATATACAAATAATAAAAACCACTGTTTAGCAGATATACCCCAAATGAAAACTTGCATGCATTTTTTCATTGGAATTATATCCAAAAATAGCTTGCGAAAACTGCATTTCTGCTGCCTTTGCAAGCCCTACTCCTTTAGATTTTCTGTGGCTGTCCAATCACAGACTTCACAATGCAACTCAATGAGAAGTCTTTGCAAGGCAGGTGCTCTGGGCAATTGTTGTCTCTTGAGTTCAGTGCAAATAAGCCAACCAAACCAGGAAGAAGCAGGACCTGTTGTCTGCTTAAAAAGCCAGAGGGGGTTTAACCAGTATAATTTATAAAAGTGTTAATCTCAATTGAAATCTGCACTTTTTGCAAAAGGAAAACCCTTTTCTAACATAAATCTTTACAGGAAGCTGAAGTGCTTTTGGGGTCTGGAGTGTCCCTTTAATATTAAATATTAATATAAAACTGATTTCTGTGCACTATGTTGTAACACGCATGGTGTTTGAAATGCCAAATTTCCAACACATCATACATTTTTTTTTTTTTAAGAATTCATTGTTTCTCTGGATTTGATTGCTTATGAAATCAAACATTGGTCTTTGATGTGTTCTCAAACCCTTTCAAAGTCATCTGCAAAACTCACTGAACTCAAATAAGGCTGAGTTTTTCTGCAATAAACACATCAGTTTGTAGCCAGGTGCCTTATGAACTTTTGTAGTTTATTTTCAAGGCATTCCCTCTTCTCTTGGCAGTAGCAAAGGGTTAAATATTTGGAGAATGTTCGTCTGTACTATTGGGAAGAATTTGCTCAATTTTATTTCTAAAAAGGGTGAACGAAACTGCCTCTTTTGAATCAGTGCACCCACGTCTTTCCAAAACTTATGAAAACCATATACTTTGTTTTCAGCTTGCCAAGTTAGTATTAAACTAGCTGGACACATAGTTAATGTGCTATAATGGTTTGTATATTCAGTATCTGTCTACACATTTTACTTTGGTGCTTGCCACTCAAATATACCTAATATAATCCATGTTTGAAGTAGGAACATAGCAGTTGGTTCGCACTCTCTTTGGAACATTACAGCCGCATTTAATGATCCCTTAGTTTGAAGTCTTAGTGAAATGGATTTATTAAAACAATGCTTTTCAGTGAATTTTCTGAAATTACTTTGTTTTTTTTTACTAATAAAAAAGTAATACATCCATGCTTGAATAAATACCAAACACATGCAGCATGTTTTTAAGAGTTTACTTGGGCCTTAGTGAACTATATATAATATACAATGATTTATTCACTAAACAGTAAGTGGTAATGAGCTGATAATCTACTTAAAGTGTTGCTGTAAGCATTATAACTGCTACAGTCTGCTTTAATGGTTATGATGCCAGGAGGACCTTGGCCCTGTTTCCTGGTAATGAAGCCATTTTGCAATGGTTTGTCCTCGCTCTGTGCCGGGCGCAGGATGTCCAGAGCTGCAGAAGCTGGAAGTAGATCCAGCCAGCCATTTGTTGGCTGAGGGTGCCAGCTGACCTTTCTCAGTCATTAATGCATTTCTGTGCAGTCACAAACCTATCTATAGTATTTAGAAAATTGGACAAACTAGATGGGCCGAATGGTTCTTATCTGCCGTCACTTTCTATGTTTCTATCTCTTACTCTCTCAAGAGGGTCCATACTCCACTCTCACCTTCCAATTCTGCTATTTTCCCACCCTGTCACTTGGTTGACCTTCCCAACACGGCCTCTCGATTGTAAGTTCGTCCAAATAGGACCTCCATCACCCTACTGTTAATTGTTGTTAAATTTCACTCTTTATGATATTGTAAAGTGCCGCAAATAAGTTAGTACTATATAAGTAATAATAATTAGCCAGCCCGCCACAATAACTAGACAGTTGTGGTTATGATGTTTGTAGTAACCCTTTAAATACAGTAAAAATGTAGATGTTTCCCCAAATTAGGAGGTCTCCTGGGAGCCCCTTAAGAGTCCACCTTTTTAGATGGAAGGCTAAGATTCCTTTTAATATACACAAAAAAACAGTTTAAAACCCAAGTCAGGCAAAGTTAAAATACGGTGCAGAGTGCCACAATCACAAACGTGAGGCAGATAATAGTTACCACTTCGAAGAGGAGAATGCAACCTCTTCAAAGTGGTAACTATTATCTGCCTCAGATAAAACATAAAGGGAATCATATTGCAAACTTTTAATTACAATAGTGAATACACACCTATCCAATTGAACACTCACAACATAACTGGCACAATTAAAAACATCAATTGTGCAAAAAAAGCTTTTCTGCCTACACTTAGGTCCCCAGGTTATGAATTATTTATGGAATTTATTTTGTTATCTCTTTTTATTATCCTTGATGGTATTTCAACTTGATGTTATTTAATATATCTCTTTGTTGAAAATGTCTTCTATTTATACATATCTACTCCTTATACATTGATATATACACATATATTTATGGTTATCTGTGAAATATTTGTATGCATCCACAAATTGACCAAAACATGCAATACTGCAGTTAACAATTTTATAATAGTTTACTAGGTTTTTGATTTATTTCTGGTTCTTGCTTTCAAATCGCTACATAATGCTGCTCCCACCTATCTATCCTCCCTTATACACAAATATGTCCCATCTAGGCCCTTACGATCTGCTGAAGACTTACGTCTATCTTCTGTCCGTACTCCCACCTCTGATGCTCGCCTTCAAGACTTCTCGAGGGCTGCACCGTTCCTGTGGAACTCGCTTCCCTCCTCCGTTAGATGCTCACCCAGTCTCCACTCCTTCAAAAAAATCGTTAAAAACCCACTTTTTCATAAAAGCGTATCAATTGAACTGTTAATAGCTCCCGACTGATTCCTCTTCTGCAACTGTCACTAGTCTAATACTATCCTTACCTTTTTGTGTCATTTTACCCCACTCCATCTAGCATGTAAGCACATTGAACAGGGCCCTCAACCCTTCTGTTCCTGTGTGTCCAACTTGTCTGGTTACAACTACATGTCTGTTCGTCCACCCATTGTAAAGCGCTGTGGAATTTGACGGCGCTCTATAAATATCATAATAATAATAATAATAATTTATAAATATAGTCTTATTTGTGGGTGATTCCCTCTTCTATAACGCATTAGGCACAGCCCCCTGGTTTTATGACAACCTCGGGTTACGTGTCCGTTTGCGGAAACTATCAATAAAGTTGGTTTGCTTTCAAAGGTGGTATGCGCGGGAGGTGATTACTGAGTGCCATGATGCATGACGTTCGGTGCTGTTGACGTTCAGTGAACATCGAACTTCTGAGGAAGTCATGAAGGGCGAAACGCATTGAGCATATCGACTTCCGAAAGGACAGTCCAGCACGCAGAATAATATCACACCTAGGACTAAGGATAACGTTTAACCGGACCTTAGAATGGCCGGACTTAATGTATCCAAGAATAGTCAGAATACTTGCCAAGGTCAGGAATACAGAATGAGACACAACGATGAGGGAAAGCCAAAAGTCAAGGATTCCTGAAATCAGGGAAGTCAAAATGAAGCCAAAGTCAAATACCAGAAATAATACGATCAGGAATACTCTCTCGGATAACCAGCAAAGGGAAACTATGACAGGGCAATGAGTGAAAGTGTCAGGTATACCTAACATTCATGCTGCCGCCGGAACCCACTTCCGGGTTCACGGCGCTTAGCTCCGCCCCTTTTTTCTGACGCGGTCTTTCCACGATACTTAGGAAGACCGCGCCAGATTCAAAGTGCTGGATTATTCACTCAGGTGCGGCAGTGAGATCAGCTGCTCTACTCGATGCTACCGGCTCCACTTCTCAGACCTCGGCTTGTAAACGGATTTCTACCTTCTCATCTCTCAGACCTCGGCTTATAAACGGAATTCTACTTTCTCCTCTCCCAGACTTCGGCTTGTAAACGGATTTCTACCTTCTCCTCTCTCAGACCTCGGCTTGGATAAACGGACTTCCTTTCTCTCACTACTAAACTGCAGTTTGTTAAAAGAGACTCCTTCCTCTTCCTCCATTGGGTGAATTAACCCTTCCAGTGCCAGAGTGCTTCTAAGTTAAGTAAATCTTTTGTCAAGGAAAGCAAGTCTTATCAATTAATTATAGTATTTAATTTCTTTAAACTCTCTGTTGACAAATAAGGATTGCTGCTAAGGCTAAAACTTCATTATTAAAATTCAAGTTGGAACTAACTTGGCATTTTCCTGATTATTATTTAAAGATACAGTCCACTGCTTTCACTCCAATATAATAGGAGGTGAAACTTACTGTTCCTGCCCTCAGAATATTCTGCAGTTGAGTTCCAATTAAAGAGGTATTACACAAAAGCATCACAGAATAATCCAGCCTATTTCAATGGAACCAGCAGATATTAACTCACAAGTTTCTGCTCTAACCAATAGAGTGGATACGATTGCTCAAGGGTTACAGGAACTGCAAATCACGAATGAGAGAATATTAACCTATGTTAGAGACATGCAAGGCCATCTTCCTCATGCCGCTCTTCAATCGGCTGGTGATCCTGCTGTCTGTAATCCAGAAAAATTTTATGGAGATAGAACAAAGTACAGAGAGTTTTTGAATTCTTGCAAACTTCTGATAGCTTTAAAACCTAAATCTTATCTCACTGAAAGATCAAAAGTTTGTTCAGTAATTTCTTTTTTAAGAGGTGAACCTATGGCATGGGCCCATTCCTTTTTAGAGAATGATGATCCCATATTAGATTCATTGAATGAATTCTTTGAAGCTATGTCTTTATTATATGAAGATCCTTATAAACAGGCTACTGCTGATTTAAACATCAGAACTCTCCACCAAAAGAACAGACCTGTTGAAGATTATATTGCAGAATTTAAAAGATGGGCTACAGAAACCCAATGGAATGACATCACTCTACGCAATCAATTCCGTCTCGGATTATCAGAAGCTGTGAAAGATGAACTCTCTCGTACTGAACTTCCTCCCACCCTAAATGCATTGATTCAACTTTCCATTAGTATTGACAGACGTCTAAGAGAAAGAAGGGCTGAAAAAGTTCACACTACTTCTAACTGGAGAAAACATTTTACTACTCCAAAAATTCCTGAAAAATCTCTTCCTCACAATGAACCTATGGAAGTTGGTATAATAAGAAGCCCTCTTACTTCGGAAGAAAGGATAAGAAGGAGACAACTAAAATTGTGCATGTATTGTGCTTCAAAAGAACATCTAATCCCAGAATGTCCCCTACTAATCCATTCGAAAGCTGGTAAGCTTCATTCATCTACTTCTATATTGAACGTTCTTCAAAAAAGGAAAACATCTACTTATTTTTCTATATCTCTCATATTACAATGGGATACAAAAAGAATCGTGACTGAAGCCATTATTGATTCTGGTGCTAATGGAACCTTCCTTGATTTTTCTTTTGTTGCAAAGAATAAAATTCCGTGTGTTCGAAAAACCAATTTTATTCCAATCAGAGTTATTGATGGTTCATTTATATCCTCAGGACCCATAAAAGATGAGACAATTCCTCTAAGAATGATTACCAATAACGTACATACAGAATTCCTTACATTTGATGTTATTAAATCTCCACTTTATCCTGTCATTCTAGGAATTAATTGGTTAAAAACTCATGATCCTTTAATTAAATGGTCACCCTTTTCCATTTCTTTTCCTTCTGACTTTTGCAAAAAAACCTGCTTCCAACATATTCCTATTCTCCAAACTACTCAGGAATCAATTATACCTCCATTCTACTCTGACTTTTCAGATGTCTTTTGTAAAAAAGAAGCGGAAACACTTCCACCTCATCGAGCATATGATTGCCCAATAGATCTAATACCTGGTGCTCCCATTCCTTATGGACACATTTATCCACTTTCTGAAAAGGAATTGCAGACCTTAAAAGAATATCTTAATGAAAATTTACGTAAAGGATTCATCAGACCCTCGACTTCACCGGCTGCCTCTAGTATATTTTTTGTGAGGAATAAGGACCAAACCATCCGGCCCATTATAGATTACAGAGCCTTAAATAAAATAACCATAAAAAATCGTTATCCTCTTCCACTAATAAATGAATTAATTGAAAGGTTAAGAACTGCAACTATATTCACTAAACTCGACCTCCGAGGCGCATATAACCTCATTAGAATAAAACAGGATGATGAATGGAAGACCGCCTTCCGGACTAGATATGGTCTTTACGAATATCTAGTGATGCCTTTTGGGCTTTGTAATGCCCCTGCAACATTCCAACATTTTATAAATTATATATTTAGAGATCTTTTGGATTTTTGAGTTATTATCTACTTAGATGATATTCTAATATATTCTAACAATTTGGATGAACATAGGAAGCATGTAAGATGGGTTCTATCTAGATTGAGAACTCACAAATTATACGCTAAACCAGAGAAATGTCTTTTTGAAGTTACTGAACTCTCCTTTCTTGGATACATTATTTCACCTCATTCTCTGAAAATGGATAACTCTAAAATCGAATGTATTATTAACTGGCCCGTTCCTACTACTACAAAAGAATTGCAACGATTTCTTGGATTTGCAAACTTCTATAGAAAATTCATTAGAAACTACTCAGAGGTATCACATCCACTTAACCACCTTAACAGTACTAAACGTCCTTTCAAATGGAATAAAGATGCACAAGCTGCCTTCGACAGTTTAAAAAAAAGATTTACAACTGCACCTATTCTACAGCTACCTAATCCAACATTCTTGTATGTCCTAGAAGTCGATGCATCAGATTCAGCTATTGGAGCAGTTCTTTCTCAGCAAAAGACTCCTCAAGATCCACTTCATCCAGTCGCATTCTTTTCAAGATCCTTGAGCTCTGCTGAAAAAAATTATCCTATTGGTGAAAAGGAATTATTAAGTGTTAAAGCTGCCTTTGAAAATTGGCGCCATCTATTAGAAGATACAAAACAACCTATCATAGTCTATACAGACCATAACAATCTTGAATATCTTTATACTAATAAAACCCTTACGGCTAGACAAGTTAGATGGAACCTATTTTTTAACCGGTTTAACTTCCAATTAATATACAGACCTGGAACTAGAAATAAAAAGGCTGACGCTCTTTCTCGAATTCCTTCTAAAACTTCTATTGATGTTTATCCTCCTAACAAAATAATAGGGATCCTCTCTTCTCTTCAGGATGACTTAAGGAACTTGAATCAAAAGGATCTTGAACTTCCCAAAACACCTAATTTAACAAAAAAGGATGGTATATTTTACTTTAAAAATAGAATTTATATTCCTCCCATTCTTAGGAACAAATTACTCAAAATGGTTCATGATTCACCCCTAGCTGGACATCCTGGAATAAAGAAAACTCTTGAACTAACTTCACGATATTATTGGTGGCCTCGCCAAGATAGAACCATTGAATTATATGTCAAAACTTGTCCTATCTGTCAAAGGTCCAAATCTGAACATAATCAACCTTTTGGATTACTACTTAACTTACCCATTCCAGAAAAACCTTGGCAATCCATTTCTATGGATTTTCTCGTTGACCTTCCACCATCTCGACATTTCACCACTATTCTTGTTGTTGTGGACCGCTTCACAAAAATGTCCCATTTCATCTCTTTAAAAAAATTACCCTCCTCCGTAGAATTGTCCAAAGTCTTTATTGATAATATTATAAAACTCCATGGTCTTCCAGAAGAAATTATTTCTGATAGGGGGACACAATTTACCTCCAAATTCTGGAAGGAGATGTGTCTCTCTCTTCAAATTCAACGCAAACTCTCTTCGGCCTATCATCCCCAAACTAATGGGCAAACAGAGAGAGTTAATCAATGTCTGGAACAATATCTCCGATGTTATTGTTCATACCTGCAAGATGACTGGACCACATGGTTACCTATGGCTGAATTTTCTTACAACAATACCATTCATTCTAGTACAAAAATGACTCCTTTCTTCTCCAACTATGGTTTTCATCCATCCTCATTTCCCATCCAAACTATTACTTCATCCAATCCTACGGTTACATCAAAAAATGAATTTATGTCCTCTCTATTCCTCAAATTACGGGAGAATCTTCAACTCGCTCAAAACTACCAGAAAAAGTTTTTTGACAATAGAAGAAGAGTTCCCCCTCCTTACAAAGTAGGGGATCTTGTCTGGCTCTCTTCAAAAAATATTACCACAAACCGTCCTTCAAAGAAATTGAGCTCTCTTTTTCTTGGTCCTTTTCAAATAACTACAATCATCAATGATAACGTTGTTAAATTAAAACTTCCTCCAAGTTTTAAACTTCATCCAGTATTCCATGTCTCTTTGCTTAAACCACACATCCCTGATCCTTTCCATAGAGAAATAGTAACAACTCCTGAACCTATCATCGTCCAAGGTGAAGAAGAATATGAAATTCATAAGATTTTGGATTCTCGTATCCACCGTGGCTCTTTACAATACCTTATCAGATGGAAAGGTTATGGAGTTGATGAAGATACCTGGGAAGATTCATCTAATGTTCATGCAAAGAGATTAATTGATGCTTTTCACAAACGCTACCCCTTTAAACCGAAATAAGTGCACCCAGAGGATGCCCCATGAGAAGGGGGTACTGTCAGGTATACCTAACATTCATGCTGCCGCCGGAACCCACTTCCGGGTTCACGGCGCTTAGCTCCGCCCCTTTTTTCTGACGCGGTCTTTCCACGATACTTAGGAAGACCGCGCCAGATTCAAAGTGCTGGATTATTCACTCAGGTGCGGCAGTGAGATCAGCTGCTCTACTCGATGCTACCGGCTCCACTTCTCAGACCTCGGCTTGTAAACGGATTTCTACCTTTTCATCTCTCAGACCTCGGCTTGATAAACGGAATTCTACCTTCTCCTCTCCCAGACCTCGGCTTGTAAACGGATTTCTACCTTCTCCTCTCTCAGACCTCGGCTTGGATAAACGGACTTCCTTTCTCTCACTACTAAACTGCAGTTTGTTAAAAGAGACTCCTTCCTCTTCCTCCATTGGGTGAATTAACCTTCCAGTGCCAGAGTGCTTCTAAGTTAAGTAAATCTTTTGTCAAGGAAAGCAAGTCTTATCAATTAATTATAGTATTTAATTTCTTTAAACTCTCTGTTGACAAATAAGGATTGCTGCTAAGGCTAAAACTTCATTATTAAAATTCAAGTTGGAACTAACTTGGCATTTTCCTGATTATTATTTAAAGATACAGTCCACTGCTTTCACTCCAATATAATAGGAGGTGAAACTTACTGTTCCTGCCCTCAGAATATTCTGCAGTTGAGTTCCAATTAAAGAGGTATTACACAAAAGCATCACAGAAAGGAGAAATTAGTTTAAATTCCCGCGGGCGGCTGCGAGGGGAGGCTGCACTCCGCTCGCAGTACTCACCCTCCAGCCGTCCGCGGTCCCCTCCGCCTCGTGGGTACGGCGAGCGGCATCCTTCCAGCCTTGGATGCCGCCCGCCGTTCCCTCCACGTCCCCCAGCGGCAGCATGCATGACGCTGCACGCTGGGAGACCGCCCAGGTTTATACACGCCGGGGTCAGTCACCTGACCCGGCGTTAAAGGCACAGTGCCTCAATCACAGTGGGAGGTCTAGATATCTCCCACGTGTGATTGTTAATTCTGATTGGAAATGATCCAATCAGAATTAACCTGATGGTTTAAATACTTACCTTTCCTGTTCCTCCCTGCCCTGTTGTGGTCTTTGCTTGCTAGTATTGCTACTTACCTTGTGCTTCTGGTTACGTACTCTCTGGCTTGTTTATCTGACTCTGTGACTTTCTTCCACCCTTTGACCTCGGCTTGTTTCACGTTATTCTGTCTTCTGGTTCCCCTTACTCGGCTTGTTTTCTGACTATTCTGTGTGTGCTTAGCCCGGCCACTCTAAGGTCCGGTACGGCACCTTTTGTGTGTGTGTGTGCCAGCGTGTTGGGTTCCCTGAATCGTGGCATTACAACAGGGCCATAATGGAACCTGCTGACATACCACAGCTCCTAGTTAATCAAGAGGCTAGAATGGATGGCTTGGACCACCGTATGGATCAGTTTGCTCAAGCTTTGCAAACCATTCTGGCTCGTACTGCACACTTGCAACCTGCCGTTCAGGAGGCTGCTGCTGTTGTGCCCAAACCCATTCCCACTCCAGTACCTGTTCCCGCTCATGTAGTTCACATGACGCCGCCACAGCGCTACAGTGGTGACCCAGCATTGTGTCGTGGTTTCCTCAACCAAATCGACATCCATTTGGTGATGAATCCACGCTCATATCCCACTGACAGATCTAAAATTGCCTTTTTGATAAACCACTTGTCCGGGAGAGCTTTAGCATGGGCCAACCCCATTTGGGAAAATAAGTCTCCTATGTCCTTTGCAGATTTTCTGACAGCTTTCAGACGCACGTTTGATCAACCCGGTAGGGTTGCTTCTGCTGGCAAGGCTCTGCTTAGGGTCCGACAGGGTAACAGGTCTGTAGCAGATTACACTATCAA
>OW240915.1:289307820-289449453 GCA_933207985.1 Pelobates cultripes | reverse complement strand
TTCTGAATATTTTGGAAAACACACTTACCTCACATTTAATACAGCGCTGCACTCTTAAAAACTAAGGGCTTAGAAGGTGGAAACACCGGTTAAGCCTAAAGTATTTATTGTTTCTTTGGTGATTACCTGTGATAATTAGATTGCCAGGTGAGCCCAATTTAAGGAAAAACTATTAAAGGAGGGTGTTCCACATTATTAAGCAGAGCACCATTTTTATGCAATATGGGGAAGAAAAAGGATCTCTCTGCTGCCGAAAAGAGTGAAATAGTTCAATGCCTTGGTCGAGGTATGAAAACATTAGATATTTCACGAAAACGTAAGCGTGCTCATCGCACTATTAAGAGATTTGCGGCTGATTCAGAGCATAGACGGGTTTGTGCAGATAAAGGCACATTGAGGAAGATTTCTGCCAGATCCATGCATCGGATCAAGAGAGCAGCTGCTAAAATACCATTACATAGCAGCAAACAGATATTTGAAGCTGCTGGTGCATCTGGAGTCCCACGGACATCAAAGTGTAGAGTCCTCCAGAGTCTTGCAACTGTGCATAAACCTTCTATTCAGCCACCACTAACCAATGCTCACAAGCAAAAACGGCTGCATTGGGCAGAAAAATACATGAAGACTAAGTCCTATTCACTGATGAGTGCCGTGCAACCCTGGATGGTCCAGATGGATGAAGTAGTGTATGGTTGGTGGACGGCCACCCTGTTCCAACAAGGCTGCAACGTCAGCAAGGCGGTGGTGGAGCCATGTTTTGAGCCAGAATCATGGTAAGAGAGCTGGTTGGCCCTTTTAGGGTCCCAGAAGGTGTAAAGATGACCTCTGCAAAGTATGTGGAGTTTCTGACTGACCACTTTCTTCCCTGGTACAGAAGGAAGAACTATGCTTTCCATAATAAAATCATCTTCATGCATGACAATGCACCATCTCATGCTGCAAAGAACACCTCTGCATCAATGGCTGCTATAGGGATAAAAGGAGAGAAAGTCATGGTGTGGCCTCCATCCTCCCCTGACCTCAATCCTATTGAGAACCTTTGGAGCATCCTCAAGCAAAAGATCTATGAGGGTGGGAGGCAGTTTACATCCAAATAGCAGCTCTAGGAGGCTATTCTGACATCTTGCAAACAAATTCAAGCAGAAACTGTCTAAAAACTCACAAGTTCAATGGATACAAGACTTGTGAAGCTGCAATCAAATAAGGGTCCTATGTTAAAATGTAATGTGACCTGTTAAAATGTTTAAAAGTTAAAATGTTGTTATAAGTTTGATTGAAATAGCTTTTGATTTCAGTAAATATGCTGCAAACACAACAAATGACAATTTTCAGTTCTTTACAACCTATAAAGTGTTTTGAAACTTACTGTGCGTAATAATTTGGAACAGTGCATTGTAAGTTTTATGTTTAAAAAAAATACTGTTATCATTAGGAGGTTTGTTCAATAAAATTTGAATTGTACTCTTAATAGTTGATAACATGAGAATTATGCTGACTGTTATTTACATCAATTATTTAGGCATGGGCGTCCGCAGGGGGGGGGGGCAAGAGGGGGCACTTGCCCCTCCTGGATTTTTCAGCTTCACCCCCTCACTATTACCCTCCACCACCCTCAGCATCACCCCCTCACTATTACCCTCCACCACCCTCAGCATCACCCCCTCACTATTACCCCCTCAGCATCCCCCCACTATCACCCCCTCAGCATCACCCCCTCACTATCACCCCTCATCACCCCCTCCATCACCCCCCCTCACTATACCCCCCTCACCACCCTCAGCATCACCCCCTCACTATTACCCCCCCACCACCCTCAGCATCACCCACTCACTATTACCCTCCACCACCCTCAGCATCACCCCCTCAGCATCATCCCCCCTCATTATCATGGGGGGTATTGTTATACTCGGGAGACTTCGCTGAATACAAATATGAGTGTTTAAAACTGGACATACCCCATTTTGAATACTGTGGGTTGTCTACTTTTTCACAAATGGTATGCCATGATGGGGTTAATTTTCATTCCTGGGCTGCTATATGGTCTCAAAGGCAACATAGGCCCAGCAAACCAATCTGGCAAATTTCAATGTGCAAACATAGAAAAGGGGAAAGCCCTACATTTGACCCCTGTAAGTTTGCAAAAAAAACATAAAACCTGTACATTGGGGGCACTGTTGTACTCAGGTGATGTTGCTGAACACATATTGGGGTGTTCTTTGTCAGTAACACATAACAGGAACTGAGAATCCATGCCTAAAGTACAGTATTAAGGAAAAATAACACAAAAAAATGACTACCCAAAAGACTGGTGGTAGAATTAGTGCATGGAAAGTGTTAAAATACCACCATTTGAAATACTCTAGGGTGTCTACTTTTCAAATATATGGTTTGATGGGGTACATTACATTGGCTGGCTTCAAAAATGTCCCAAATTCGAAATGGGTGCATGACCAGCTGTGAAAATTCTAAGTTGGAAAACTAGAATTCACACCCTCCACATAAGATCTTTTAAAAAAATTTTAATTTACAAAACCGGAAATGACGTGACGAGACTAAAAACAGAAATAGAATTGAAAACTCACAATGAGGCTTGGAACACAACGCATACCCGGAAGGAGGGGTAATACAATCATCATCAGCTGAAGTAGTAAGAAATTGTCATACCTGGTGTCCCGCGCCGTCCTGGTCCCGCCGTCCGTCCTCTCGTGTCGGGCGGTGCGGATCGCTGGCGGGGAGCGCGCGCGCGTCTGGGAGAGTGCCCGGGGACTTGCACAGGAAGGTCGGCAGGGGTGATGTGGACTCCAAATTTAAAGAGATAGTGGACTATTTATATCTCCTTCAATTCTGTCCCTGCCTATCAGTATTCACCTTGCTCTATATTAACCTCCTTCTGACATCACTTCCTTGCCCTGTCGTGGTTTATTATAGCCCGAGAGTGCGTTCTGAATAGTTGTCTTTTCTCTGGTTCCTGACTTCGGCTTGTTTATCGGTTATTCTCATTTCTGGCTCCCTGACCTTGGCTCTGTCTATTAATATCTCTGTATTCCTGACCTTGGCGTGTTTGACTAATCTTATCTCTCATTCCTACGTTAAGTCCGGCCACTTTAAGGTCTGGTAATACGTCTATCTGTGTTCACCTTTATTGTTCTCTGGTTTGCGTGTTGGGGAGTATTAACCTTGACAGAAATTAACCCAAAATACTCTAAATACCCTATTAAATATTAGAATTTAGTGAAATAATTTCAATATAGCAATAAATTAAACCCAAGAACTTTAAATTGTGGCATTATAAAGCCATAAGGTGATGGATGTTTTTGTGGAAATGTATACCTTTTAGTATTTTTTTTTTTATACTTACACATATGTGACATGTGTGTCTGTGTTCTGCATTCCACAGCTGATGGAATGCCAAGAAACAATTAATGATTCTCCAGCTGACGTGCCATTTGCATTCACATAGTAATATGATGTGCTAAAGCATTTATTAGGGAGAATAATGCTATCTTGAGGTTCTAAAAGCATCAATAAACCTTCAAGCCTAGGATGACCATATTATGACTCAAGAACCGTTTAAAGGCATTTTTCCATAATATAATATACTACACTAGTATGTATTTCTCTCTCTCTATATATATATATATATATTGCTTATCTACACATTCACAATATGAAATCTTTTGCATAAATGTTTTATGAAATCTTCTACTCCTCTTAGCTCCCTGTTTCTTGAATAAGCCCCGCAGATTTCATATCTTCGTGCCAGAAGCCCAGTCACTGTACACCGAGCTCCCTGTGGATGTGCATGGATATCTGGTTTTACATTGATAACATTCATTTATAACCATTTACTGAATAGAGAACCAGCATGGCAAACATTTGAACATGCACATTGACTTACTGAAACATTTAACATCAAAGAAACACAATCAAGTCATAAACGTATTTTGAATTCTGACTGCAAATTGTTATCCTTGAGTTTTAGAAGTTGACAAGACATATAATCCACTGATATAGATCTTGAACATCCATTAAGGGGAGGAGAGGCATGTTTCCATCAGCTCCACATTTTTTCATATTTAAAGACACACTGTACCATGGACTTCCAGCCATGAGCTCTGCAGCTGCTGTAAACCATGGCTCCATCACTAAGCTTTAACCAGCTTTGTATTTAATATATATCAGCAGTCGCACAGTTTGAATGATGGCCTGCTTTATCCAGTAGATAAAGGGATCTCCACTAAAACTGGGTGTCAGGCTATGGCTACAGACCGGTCGAGGCAGCAGACAATGGAGTTTATATTTTACATTAACATTGACCTGTGCTATTCACTAAAGAGAGACTTTAAAGTGAATTTCACAATTTACACCAAACTAGCCAAACTGGTAGCATGGCTGACTTGTATTGACATTAAATTTGAAAATCTTTTTGAATTCAACTTGAATTCTCAATTTATTGAATAATGCTTTGAGAATAAATATTGTGATATAGTGTGGGGACTTTATTTACTAGAATAATTTTTCAAAAGTTCACTTTGGACGGTTTGTCCACATCAAATGCCTCTTAATCCACACAGGGACAAAACGATCATCTGGGATTTTCCTGTATAGTCTAATTCAATTAATAAGACTCCGCGGGTAAATTCCAGATGTTCGATTAGTCTGATTATGGATTTAAAGGCATTGGGTTTTGATGAACAATTCAAAACAAACTTTTGTACAAGTATACTAGTCATTGCTGCTTATTATGTGTGTACCCAGTTAGCAGCAATGCTTAGTCAATTTATGTCACCTGGTTATTCTGAGTAGGATAAGACATGCATCGTAAGCCGATAAAATTGTTCAGTGAAGACACAGGTTTGATCCTTGGCAGGTCCACTCACCTTCTCATCCTCATCAGTCAGTGTGGTTTAATATAAGAACAATGACAGAGTCACACCACACAAAAACAAAAGTTTTAGATCTCAGAAAAACAGACTTCTCTAAAATTAAAATATGCATAAAAGAGTCCTTATCAGACTGGAGCAGTTTAAATGGAGTCCAGGAGAAATGGGATTATTTAAAAGTTGCACTACTGAAAGCAACAGAAAATTCCATTAGGCTTGTCAGGAAGAGCAGAAAAATTAAGAAACCACTGTGGCACTTCACAGATGTGGCCAAAATAGTAAAAAAACAAAAAGTTAGCATTTATTAATTATAAAAAAAAACCAGAGTGAGGAAGACAGACAAATCTGTAAGAATAGGCAGAAAGAGGCTAAGCAAGTTATAAGAACCTTCAAAGCACACACAGAAGAGAAAATAGCACAGTCAGTAAAAAAGGGCGATCAAATATTTTTTAGATACTGTGAGCGTAAAAGTGGAATAGTGGTTGATGGAAGATACATCAGGCCTGATTTGCTAAACAGCAACCAGGGAATTTTCAGTTAAATGCCCCAGGGAGAGATGTTAAAGTTTGCAATATACATTGCTGATGCTCTGCCAAACACAGTCCCTGGGGCAGAGCATTTGGAGAGCAGGGTGGGCCAATGCTCTAACAGCACTAGTTGCTGTGTAACAGACCAGAATTTGGATTTGACTTAAAGGACCACTATAGTGCCAGGAAAACATACTCGTTTTCCTGGCACTATAGTGCCCTGAGGGTGCCCCCACCCTCAGGGTCCCCCTCCCGCCCGGCTCTGAAAAGGGGAAAAGGGGTAAAACTTACCTTTTTCCAGCGCTGCGCGGGGAGCCCTCCTCCTCCGATCCTCCTCCTCACCGTCGGCTGAATGCGCACGCGCGGCAAGAGCTGCGGGCGCATTCAGCCGGTCGCATAGGAAAGCATTATCAATACTTTCCTATGGACGCTTGCGTGCTCTCACTGTGATTTTCACAGTGAGAATCACGCAAGCGCCTCTAGCGGCTGTCAATGAGACAGCCACTAGAGGCTTTGGGGGAAGGCTTAACCCATTCATAAACATAGCAGTTTCTCTGAAACTGCTATGTTTATAAAAAAATGAGTTAACCCTAGCTGGACCAGGCACCCAGACCACTTCATTAAGCTGAAGTGGTCTAGGTGCCTAGAGTGGTCCTTTGAGAGTTTACTAATTGGCACTCACCTGTAGCTAGTCAATTAGCAGACAGGCCTTTAAAAGAAGAGATCAGCCTGCTGCAAAGTGAGGGAGAAAAAGCCAGCTAGGAGAGAACAACACTTGTGGTTATTGCAAAGCCATTTCTTTTTTTTGGAAAATTGGTAAGTGAGAAAGCCACCCAATTACATCTAGTGATTTCTGTCTAGTAAGAGCTCAAGTAAGAGAAAGGAATTGTGTTTGTTATTATTTAAAGCACCTGCTTTCTTATCAAATAGAAAGGAAAACCGAGCTGAATGTGTCCTGGACTTTGTATACCCTAGAAGGCTGTGGTTACTGCAAGATCTGTGACAATCCTACCTGTAAAAGAGGTGGTTTGTTACAATACATAAATGAGAAAAGGAAAGTAAAACAAGTATTAGTTAGATTCAAAACAAAAGAATAAAAGGTATGTAGAAGAGGATAAAGGTCTAGCTGACTGCCTCAATTAATATTTTTGTTCAGTATTTACATATGAAAATGGAGAGGACAAATGGGTAATTTGTTACATGTGAGTTTACAGAGGAAGAGGCTATATTTCAACTGTCAAAAGTAAAGACAAATAAGTCGATGGGCCTGATGCGATACACCCAAAGTTATTAAATTACTTAGTGGTGTACTAGCAAAACCATTAACGGTTTATTTAACCAATCTTTGTTAACAGGAGTAGTCCCAGAAGATTGGAAATTAGTGAATGTTGTACCCATTTACAAGAAAGGTAGTAGGGAGGTGTTGGGCAACTATAGGCCAGCAAGCCCTACTTCAGTAGTGGGGAAAGTGATGGAAACCATGTTAAAGGATAGGATTGTTGAACATCTAAAATCACATGGATTTCAAGATCAGAGACAACATGGGTTTACTTCAGGGAGATCATGCCAAACAAATCTTGTTGATTTTTTTTTTTGATTGGGTAACTAAAATAATAGATCAGGGTGGTGCAGTAGACATTGCTTACCTAGATTTCAGTAAGGCTTTTGACACTATGCCGCATAGAAAGCTCATCAATAAACTGCAATCTTTAAGTTTGGATTCAAATATTGTTGAATGGGTAAGGCAGTGGCTGAGTGACAGGCAACAGAGGATTGTAGTCACTGGAGTATATTCGAAGCAAGGTCTAGTTACCAGTGGGGTACCTCTGGGATCTGTACTTGGACCCATTCTTCTTAATATTTTTATTAGTGATATTGCAGAAGGTCTTGATGGTAAGGTATGTCGTTTAGCTGATGATACTAACATTTGCAACAGGGTTGATGTTCCAGGAGGGATAAGCCAAATGATTTAGATAAATTAGAAAAATGGTCAGAGCTGTAGCAACTGACATTTAATGTGCAAGATAATGCATCTTGGGCGTAAAAACCCAAGGGCAGAGTATAGAATATTTGATACCCTACTAACCTCAACATCTGAGGAAATGGATTTAGGAGTAATTATTTCAGATGACTTAAAGGTAGGCAGACAATGTAATAGAGCAGCTGGAAATGCTAGCAGAATGCTTGGTTGTATAGGGAGAGGCATTAGCAGTAGAAAGAGGGAAGTGCTCATGCCATTGTACAGAACACCGGTGAGACCTCACATAAAGGGAACCAACACAGTAAAGGAGGAGACTATATTTAAAAGAAGAAAAACTACCACAACAAGAGGACACAGTCTTAAATTAGAGGGGCAAAGGTTTAAAAACTATTTCAGGAAGTATTACTTTACTGAGAGGGTAGGGGATGCATGGAATAGCCTTCCAGCTGACATGGTAGAGGATAACACAGTAAAGGAGTTTAAGCATGTGTAGGATAGGCCTAAGGCAATCCTAGACTTAAGATAAGGCCAGGGACTAATTAAACGTATTTCAAAAATTGGGCAGACTAGATGGGCCAAATGGTTCTTATCTGCCGTCACATACTATGTTTCTCTTAGGTTGATCAGGAAGAGTTCCATTAAAGGAACACTCAAAGCACTGCTGCCCAGGTATCTTCTAATGGAAAGAGCCAAACCATATAGAAATAGCTTGACTTCTTACCTGTGGTCTGCCAGGGGCCACACCAAACCTATCTGCCAGAAGCTCTCTTTCTTGAGCTAAGGCCAGTGGTTCAGTGATTTAGCTCATTGCCTGAGTGTGATCAGCAAACCCCCCTAACCAACGAGGAGAGCTAACGGAAGCTCCAAAGCAAGAGAGTTTCTGTCTCTCCTTCCAGAATCTCAACTAAGCTTAACACAAATAGATCACTTCTGGCCACAAAACGGTTTGACTTCTTACATTGGGAGTGGGGGGCCAGGGCACTCTTGACACCATAACCACTAGGGTGCACTGTAGTAGATATGGTGTGGAGTGTTACTTTAAACCATTCAACTGTCCCAGTTTTCTCTATAAAGGAATACTTCTACCAATTTACAGATAATTTTAGTCCATCTAAATCCTTAAAAAAACCACGTGCTTGTATACAACATTCTCATACTGTCATGATAGTTTGCAGGTCAGGGATGAGACTGAAACTGGGGTTAACTTCAGGGTCTTCTTTTGTGATCTTAGACATTATAGTATACACAGGATATCCTATAGCTGAAGTTGTAGGAAAGAGAAATAAAACCAGAACGGAATAACTGAAATTACAGGGAAGTAACTAAGTTATGAAGTAAAGGGTTTAGACAATAAGCCCAAAGTGGAAAATAGGTAAACCTATAAAATGAATGGTGGGTAGGAGATTGAAGATAAACCTCTAAGAGAAATTCTAGGTACGAATCAGGATTTAGGCAATATGCCCCAGGACAGGATATAAAGAAACAGGGAAACCTATAAGAGAGAAAGGTAAAGCTAGAGAATGAAAACCTATTGATGAGATAATAAGTTACAAGAAAACATGATTACATTTTTAGTTTTTCAGTCTCTTTGGATTAGAGTTTGTACTGCAGTAACAGGTCTTTTATGATAGATTATCTGGAAGGTTTGTAAATCCAATATGGGAGTAATTCAGGTAGCCACAAAGTAATAATAAATTAAAGTCCAGTATAGAATTAAGCAAGTTGGAAGTCAAGCAGGAATGTAGGGTTGTTCAGGCTGGTATGGTGCAGGTTTGTAAATAAAGCAGGTATGTAGTGTTGTTCAGGCAAGTCTGGAGCAGGTTGGTGAGTAAAGCAGGTTTTGAAGCCAGTAAGGTAAGTCCACAGGTTATAACCAGGATTTGAAGTCTTTCAGGCAATTATCAACTTCAATGTCAAGTCCATGATGTGAGTTGGGTGTAACCTTTTATAGGATCTGAATTAGTCCAGGCAGGTGAGGAGAAGATTGAAATCTCTGTGCTAGTGGTTAGGAAGGCCACTAGTGGCAAATAAAATCAGTGTAGAAACTTGGTTTTTAACAGAATAAACTAAACAAAAAAAACGTTTGTCAGGATAGGATCATGAGACATACTCAGATACTGTATTTTCTGAGATCAGCTATCTTAGACTAAAATGTTCAAACCCCTTGTCAGTTCTTTAAAATTCCAAGTTTAGTAACTAATCCCCAACATAAATTCAACATTTCACATGCCTAAGCACTTTATCTGAGCTTAGTGTTATACGTTAGCCCCTTATTCTATCTGACACTTGTATCATTTATCAGAACAATGACTTCTTTGCAGCAAACAGTATGGAGCTGAACCAAGGGAGCCAAGAAAATCTTCTAGTATCATCCAGAGCATTCTTCTTATCTAACTTTTCTTATCTATAATGTTTTATCTTTCTGCTGTGCTTTGTTAGAACCACATGTAAAATTAGCTATTTGCTACTGACTTCTAAGAACATATATCACCCCGCTATTCCATGCGATTACAATTATTACAAAGAACATGAAGAATTTACAATTTCAAAACATCTGCAATATTTATGTCATGACGGAACATGTTACATTACAGGACATATTGTAGCCATATTAAATATTACATGTATGAGAGAACCAGTAAAGTTATCTTTTGTAAAATGGAACTTGGGCACTCTAAGTGGGAGTTAACCCTTTTTTTTTTGTAAACTCAGAAGGTAAATAAAGCTATAAAATAATATTAAAAAATATATATATGTTCCCATGTTTGCTTTGGAACGGCAGGATTTGCAGTTATTGTAATTACACAGTTTAATAAATGAAAAGACATTAAGAAAATGGCTTTACAATCTGATAACTTCAGCCATCAGCTTTCTGCAAAAACACCAATGCATTTTATTTAAAAGTATTCAAATAAGGTCATCTTATGATTAATCTTCTCTGGGTAATTCTTTGTTGTACAATAGCAGTGGTAGCGTGACCTCATTTTGTTCTGCATAATTTTCTAACTTCTTATCTTTAAAAAACAAAACAAAACCTCTTTAGATTCCTTGCAAAAAGCATGGACACGTTCCACACATTTTTACAGAAGTAAAAAGCAAGTAAAAGTAGTGTAGAACCCACTGAAATCTCCTCGTGCTCAGAGCTATAGGAAAAGTCGGGTTGCCAGCAGATATGGTGGGAAGAGGGTTGGAAGGAAACATATTTACAAAGTAATTAATGTTCTGGATAACTTTGACAAATCTTTACAGTATTCACATTTCATACCATCAGCAGACCCCTATTATTTACAAAGTAGCACAGTAAACGGGTCAATTTAGTTTTTTTTTTTGGGGGGGGGGATATATATATACAGTGGGACCTCGATTTACGAATTCAATGCGTTCTCCGGGACGAAAAATTTGTAAACCGAAACACAGTTTTTCATAGGAATGCATTGAAAACCAATTAAGCCGTTCTGGAGGTCAGAAAAAAGTCAAAATGAGCTGGCATGGAAACCAACCCACAATGCAGAACACACAATGAAAGGCATGCAAACAAAGAAGAAGCTCAGCTCCCTACCTTTCCACAGCTTGAGAAATGCACCAAAAAATCCCAAAACAACTGCAAACAATTTCCAGAATGGCTCCAAAACTCGATGCAAAAGCCGCTCCAACACCTCCACACTCGACGTCACATGCTACCCACAGGCTCCAGCATGCAGGGGGCGGTGCTATAAACCTCCCAGGTGCAATGCATCATGGGGAAACTTGCTTTGTATTGCGAAAAATATTTGTAAACCGAGGCATTATTTTCAATGGATTTTCAATTGTAAACCGAAAATTATGTTAACCGAGGCGTTTGTAAATCGAGGTCCCACTATATATATATATATATAAAAAAAGAGGGCCCACCCGGGATTATTGATATGAAACTACAGGCATACGCCTTCTATACATATATATATATATAGTTTTGTCCTGATGAAAGTTCTTTTAGAGAACTTAAACGTTGATCTCATAAATGTTACATTTATTTTTCCATACATGTACCCTTTCTCCCTTTTGCTTATGAATGTTATGAAACAGGGATACTTGTTGGGCCCTCACTTGTTACTAGAGTTCCTGATCACTTTTGTGGCTAATTGGAAGCTATTGTTATTTCTTTTATATGTCTTGTAACCCATACACATTGGCAGAAGTAGCAGGTGCAGGAGAATTTTTCCAACTTCAATGTTCGAAATTCATGAATCGGAACCATTATAGGTGCCCCTGGCAAGAAGATTACTGTTTGGTTAAGTCATGTGTAAAATGTAATTCCTATTTTGTAAAAGGTTAATAGACACTCCAAACATCAAAGCACCACAATAATTGACTAGCTACCTATCATGGGGTTGTATAATGTATAGCATCAACTTATGTATTGAGGTAGGCCAGCTAAAAATGCTGGTTAAACAAACAAGTCTGAAGTGGGCCTAAAGTGTACCAGCAGATTTAGGTGGGTAACCAAATGAACACTTGACACATTTTGAGTAAGGTGGCTTCCCTTTATTATTGCTTCTAATAAAGGCACCCATATGGCATTTTATGCAAATGTGTTTACTTTCCCTGTAAATCCATTTGTGAAATTCCATAAGTGTGTAAGATTTGCATGCTGGTCTCATGAGCTGGAAGCCCAATAATCTCCGTACTTATACGCTACAGAATGTAAACTGCTACAATTTTATTGTACAATTGTAAAAATAGAAAAAGTATTTGTTTAATAAAAATGTCTGCCCCAATAAATGGTTTACTCAGTGTAGGTAGACTGAACATTGCAATCTTATTTTTGACATTTCCCAAGATCATAACTATATAGCATTTTCTGGAAGGAATAACTATAAAATATAAAAACCAACAACATGATAATTCTCTTAAAGCATACATTTATGTGACATTAATATAGTGAATATTTACAGGCCCTGGGGATTCAAAGTAAAATGAATGCGCAGCTAGCTTTATAGTGTAATTTTATAAAAAAAATATTACAATTCTACAGTTCCACTGAGAGACATTTTGTTGTAGGATCATGGTTATAGAAAGGGTGGTCTGATGTAAGGTTAATAGTTTTAATGAAAAACACAGGTGGGCAATGTTGCATATTACAATGGATCATTTTTGGTTTACTTTTTTTTTTTATTCTTTACTTTGTTCAAAACTCCACATGTGCTTCTGGCTTGCTTTAAAAGAAACCCTTTAGATTCCTGTGGACATGTAGACAACATCGTATTCTTTTTAATTTGTTGCATGATTATTTGTGGTTTAGTTTAGTTAAACATATTGATCCTATAGGTAGATTTTAAATCCAAACGGTATTTTGGCATTTTATCTATTATGAGCCACTTCAGTGCTAATATTTCACATATGAAACAAAAGCATAGCAGCAACAACATGAAGAGAGAGAGAAAAACACATGTTTTGTTAAATCTAGATGTCTTTTATGTTAAATAAAATGCTTACAATGGTTGCGTGTGTTGAGTTATAATTTAATGCATCATTATTTGCGACAGACCTATTTAGCAAATTGTGTGTGTAATTTTGAAGTCAACGTTCTGGTTTTCGTAGTCTTTACAACTTGTTATGATTGTAGAAGATGAAGATAGAATATATCTCTCTACCTCTTGTATTTGTCTGTGTATGTTGTACGTTCTCCACTAATTGCGCAGTGCTGCGGAATCTGTTGGCGCTTTATAAAAACCAGTAATAAATAAAACAGTAAAATGCCTCAAATCAACATGTACAGCAACAATGATATAAAATGTATTTTCCAGAAAGGATGATAAAATAATAACTGTAATTATAGTTGTCATGGACCCAGGCTTGCAGGGCCGGGGATCCTCTTGCTTGGGTGTAAATTTCACAAGGGGGATTCGTTGTGTTCATAAAATATGTATATTGCAGGTTGTTTCAGTTATATTTAATGGACACTTTAGTTTAATGGAGAACAAAGACTTTTGTATTTTATCGACATATTTTGTTAACTGGAGTGATATGGATAAAATAGAGTATTTGTCTTTTTTGGTGGGACTGAGGGTTGCTTTCAGCCAAAAAGCAAGGAGTGCTTTGATAGGAAACTGTATATATTGTGAATTACATTATTGTATGATTATGACCCTCTTCTGGTATAAATACCTCTGCACAGCTGCTATAAAGTCAGTTTTGTTTAACTCTCTACATGTAATCTTGACTCATGGTGTGGGATAAAGGCTATAATCACTGCTATAATCACTCGCTACATTTCACCTCTGAATGCTGGTCAGATAACGTCGAGTGCTCACAATGGCACCAAGTACTTTGACTCAGCAAGGCGAAAACGGATGGTCCATAAATAGCGAAGGAAGCCGAGAAATAGTGGAGTTAATCAGCTGGAGTACCAGCAGGCAGTTAAAAGGGTGCGTTACATCAACTGATTTTCTTTATGAATAGGCTTTCTATACATGTTTAGAATATATATTATTTATAACAAACAATGATTATGGTAACGTTTCAGTTTTTCGGCAATGATGTCACGTGCACCTCAATCGTCAAAATGCAGACTGACATCTTACTCTACAGTGGGATCTGCTGGATTTGAGTTTCTCAACAACAAGCACATTAGTCTCTTTTTTTTTTTTTTTTGCTTTTCAGGTAAATACAGACTTTAAAAGAACACTATAGTGTTAGGAATACAAATCTGTATTCTTAACACTAAGGTGTTCCTCGGAACCCCTCCCTCCAGAATCACGGCCCTCTCATCAAGGTACTCGAAGAGTTAAATTAACCTTTAAAATACTTACCTTATTCCAGCAGCATGGTCCCTAAGCACTGGCCCCATCTCCACCTCCTCCAACGTCAGCACCATGCGCTCCAAACACCATGTGCACATTAGGCCTTTACCAGGGGAGGGCTGGCAGCCTTAGGCCTGGGGGGCAAAACCAGTCAAGTGGCCCATTGCACCACCAAATCAGTTCACCATCCATGCCCACCTTTTCCTGGTTTTATAACGGATATTGATGTTATGCTAATCAGTAGCTCTTTGCCATACCCGGCTCCTTCACGGCTCCAGGCACTGCTTGTTGTGAGTGTGAGCCACTGTAAATTAGGGGCAGAGGGCACTTGCACTGCGGTAAAGATGGGGCTGGACAGGAGGAGAGTGCAGTGCAATCAGTGCACTCCCCTCCTGTGGGTCACCAGTAGACTGGTGCACCTGCCCAGGATCGGTGCCGGTGCAAGGATTTTTGCCGCCCTAGACAAAATAAAAATTTGCTGCCCCCCCATGTGACATCACAATGCCCCACCCATATGAACTAGCGCCAGTGCTGCACACAGTGTGTGTTTACATTAAAAAGCCTGCAGGGACCAGCTATAGACACCAGAACCACTTCATTAAGCTATAGTGTCCCTTTAATGTGAGGTACATTATAGATTAGTGTCACTAATAATATACTAGATTGCCTACTTACAAGCAGATGAGGATGATGATGGGTGCAGTTTGGCTCCACTGGTCTGGTGTAGAACAGGATCTCTGGAGGCTGTTTGCAGCTGTGGTCACAAAATTCAATGTTCTGGGAGAATTGGAAGCAGCTCCATTTTTTGGGGCCCCTTACACAGCTCAAGGTCTGGGCCCCAGGGCCTGACGGTGAGTATGCCCATAAGGCCCACTCATAAGTTCCACCCACCCATGAGTTCGCTCACAGGGAGTGGAGTGTGTAGGGGATGTGTTATGTGTTATTGTAGAGGATCTAATATGTGTGTGCTTATGGTATGTAGTGTATAGGGTTACCAGTTTGTGCAGGTGATGTAGTGTGTTTGTGTGTAGTGGAAGCAGTGTGTATTTGTGTATAAGGGATGTATTATGTGTTTCTGGTTGTGTGTAAGGGATGCATTGTGTGAATCTGTGTTTGTATGCATAAGGGATGCAAGGTGTGTGTCTGTATGTGTGTGCATTGAGTGTAAGAGATGCATTGTGTTTCTGTGTGTATGTAAGAAAAGAAGTGTGTGTGTTTGCATATGTGTGTACGGGTTTGCATTGTCTGTTTCTGTGTATGTGTGCAAAGGATGCATTGTCTTTGTGTGTAAGGGTTGCATTGTGTGTGTGTGTGTGTGTGTAATGGATGCATTGTGTGTTTCTCTGTGTGTAAGGGAAGCATGTTGTGTTTCTGTGTATGTATAGGGATGCATTGTGTGTGTGTGCGCGCGCGTAGTGTGAAAGAGCTCCCTGTCCTATAGAGCTGCCCCTTCTGTCCCGTAGAGCTCTCCCCTGCACCAGTGGTCTCTCCTCTCCCCCACCCTCCCCTAGCGGTCTCTTCTCACACTCACCCACCCTCCCTGTGCTCTTCTCACTCCTCCCTCTATGTGTTCTCCTCACACCCCCTGTGTTCGTCTTACCCCCCTCCTCCCTGTGTTCTTCATACTTCCCCCCTTGGTCGTCTTACTCCCCCACCTGTTCTTCTTAACCCCCCTTCTTCTTATTGCTCCCCCTTCTTCTTCTTACCCCCCCTTCTTCTTCTTCCTCCCCCCCCTCTTCTTCTTACCCCCCCATTCTTCATACTCACCCTTCTTCTTACCCCCTCTTCTTCTTCTTACTCCCCACTCACCAACCCCCCACCCCCCACCCCCCCCACCCCCCACCCCCACCCCCCCCACCCCCCCCCCCCCCCACCCCCCCCCCACCCCCCCCCCCCCCCCCACCCCCCCCCCCCACCCCCCCCCCCCACCCCCCCACCCCCCCCACACCCCCCCCCCCCACCCCCCCCCCCCCACCCCCCCCCCCCTTCTTATCCCCCCTCCCCTCTTCTTATTCCCCCCCTCCCCTCCTATTCCCCCACCTCCCCTCTTCTTACCCCCCCCCCCCTCTCCCTACCCCCTCCCCTGTAGGTTGCACCGGTCCGGTCCGGCCGCCGGAGTATAGGAAGGTGCACACTCAGTGTACTTCCTGTCAGTCCGCCGGTAACGGAAACAGAAACTCCGCCGCGCGGAGTTTTCTGTTTCCTGTAACCCGCCGGACTGACAGGAAGTGCACACTCAGTGTGCACCCTCCTATCACTCCGGCCGGCTGGCCGGCCACCGCTGACCGGAGTGCAGCTCGGCCACGCTACAGGGGAGGGGAGGGGAGAAGCTGCAGCCGCCTGAGGCTCTTAACAGAGCGCTCAGGCGGCTGCAGTATTTAAAGGGCCGGCCCGCCGCGGCCGGCCTTACAGGAATTTAGGGCGGCCTGGGGGGCAATTGCCCCTGGCCTTTACCATAGAAAAGCATTGAATCAATTCTTTCCTATGGTGGATTTCAAACTCAGTGAAATAGCAGGTAAAATCTCTGTTTTAGGCAGTTTTAACCCTACAATATAAACATTGCAGTTTCTCTAAAACTGCAATGTTTTATATTGCAGCGTTAAGGGAACAGGGGCACTACACCCAGACCACTTCAATGAGATGAAGTGGTCTGGGTGTCTATATACTGTCCTTTTAAGCATTGTTAATAACAACAATGAGTAGCTGTTTATGGCTACAAAATACCAACAGATTTTTGTGGTCTACCACTGATTTTATCGTCTGCCTTCTGCCCCACTGATACTGACCTCCACTTAGTGTTTACAGTTTTGAAAATTTGACAATATTGTGTATTTTTTTTCTCCACAAGAACACTATAGTTCTTGCATGGCACATGTACTCTTCACTTGATAGCAATTTGCCCTTAGTGTTTCCATACTCCTGACCTCCTGATCGAGCTGGAATCCGTGTGTCAGAGCCAGAGGTTAGGGTGGGCAAAAAATAAGTCAAGAGTCTAATGAGTGATGGACATCTGGCTTAAGAGCTACAGAATAATTAAGCACTGAGCTAGGGTTGCTCTGAAAGAGTCCCAGAGACTGCCCAATGGCTTATGCACATCAAAAGGAATTACCTTCATGCCTAGGTGACTTGACAGAGCAGACTGTGAACTGATAGCTTATGTGGCAACCAGGGTTGGGCAATTGTTATGGCAACAGTTTTGATCTATTACGGCTCCTGAATGAGTTAAAACATAGAGACTGTAGCCAGGGGTGTACCTAGAGCATGTTCCACCCGGGGCGGGTCCTGGGTTTGGCACCCCCCCCTCCAAAAAAAACAAAACCCCCAAAACACCTATTAAATTTTTTAAATATGTTCTTTTTTAAAAAAAAATTAAAAAAATTTATTGAACAAATTTGTAAACTTTTTCAAACCCCTGCCCCCTTCTACAAAATCCCTGCACTCCCTCACACACAGTTACAGGCAGACAGTCACACACAGGTACAAGCAGACAGTCACACGCACACAGTCACATGCAGACAGTCACACATATAGTCACAGGCAGTCATACACACAGTTACAGGTAGAGAGGTAGAGAGTTACACACACACACACAGAGTCAGCTACAAGCAGTTACACACAGTCATGCACACTGTTACAGGCAGACAGTCACATATACAGTCACAGGCAAACAGTCATACACACAGTTACAGCCACACACACACGCACAGTTACAGACAGACCGTTACACACACACACACAGTTACAGACAGACCGTTACATACACACACACACAGTTACAGGTAGACAGTTACACACACACACACACAGTTACAGGCAGACCGTTACACACACACACACACACACACTGTTACAGTCAGACAGTTAATGACACACACACAGTTACAGACAGACCATTACATATACACACACACACACACACACACACATAGTTACAGGCAGACCACAAGCACACACACACACACACACACACTGTTACAGTCAGACAGTTACGCACACACACACAGCTACAGACAGACCATTACATACACACACACACACTGTTACAGGCAGACAGTTACACACACGTACACACAGTTACAGGCAGACAGTTACACACACACACACACACTGTTACAGGCAGACAGTTACACACACGTACACACAGTTACAGGCAGACAGTTACACACACACACATATTTACAGACAGACAGTTATACACACACACACACACAGTCAGTTACAAGCAGTTACACACAGTCACGCACACTGTTACAGGCAGACAGTCACATATACAGTCACAGGCAGACAGTCATACACATAGTTACAGCCACACACACACAGAGTTATGCACACACACACAGTTACAGGCAGACCGTTACATACACACACACACACACACACACAGTTACAGGTAGACAGTTACGCACACACATAAACACAGTTACAGGCAGACCATTACACACACACACACACACTATTACAGGCAGACAGTTACACACACGTACACACAGTTACTGGCAGACAGTTACACACACACACACATAATTACAGGCAGAAAGTTATACACACACACAGTTACAGACAAACACACAAGACAGTCACACAGTTACAGACAGTCACACAGCCATACAGACAGGCAGTCAGCACACACACACACACACACAGTTACAGACAGTCACACACACACACACACACAGTTACAGACAGACATTCACACACACAGTTACAGGTAGACAGTTACGCACACACACACACAGTTACAGGCAGACCATTACACACACACACACACTATTATAGGCAAACAGTTACACACACATACACACAGTTACAGACAGACAGTTACACACACACACACACACATATTTACAGGCAGACAGTTATATACACACACACACACAGTTACAGACACACAAGACAGACAGTCACACAGTTACAGACAGTCACACACACACACACACACACACTGTTACAGACATTCACACACACACAGTTACAGACAGACATTCACACACACACACAGTTACAGGCAGACAGTCACACACACACACACAGTTACAGGGTCAGGCAGACAGTCACACACACAGACACACACTCTTACTTACAGACAGCGTGGGCTGGAGGAGTGGATTCCTTGGCCTGAAGTCCTTCCCTGGAGCCTGGTAGGTGGAGGAGCAGGGATTTCTTCTTGCTGCACCTCCATTTGCAGCATTAACAGCAGCTTGTAAAGGCTGTGTTAAGCCCCGCCTCCGCTCGCGGTTAGGCCCCACACCTAAACGGTTGTAGCTCCACCCCTTCTTCCTCCTGTGCGGCCAGCTAAGCTTGCTGGTCTCCATGTGAGCTGACACCCCAGCTGCCATGTGGCGCAGCTTACACAGCCCCCTCCAGCCCCAAGACCAGGGTCATGGCACCCCCTACCAGGTGGCACCCGGGGCGGACTGCCCCCTCCACCCCTTCTTAGTCTGCCACTGACTGTAGTGAACCCTTGGTAACCTGACTAGTTACCTCCGCTAACTCTCCTCTCAGCCAGACTAGAACTGTGTGTATTTATAGCTCTCTCTGAACCCCAGTAACAGACGAGACATAGCTCTGGGAGTTATCTGAGTTTTTTGCCTCGAATGCAGTCTTTTATGCTCAGACCATCAGCATTAGGGAAGGCATTCCTAGGCGTGTCTGTGCCTGGGAGATAATTGAGTCAAGGACCGGTAAGTTCATTATCTCCCAGACACAGAGAACCGAACATAGAAACACATGAAAAACACCCCAAAATACAGTTAATGCCCATAGGAACCCCACATGTAATACATCCCCGGATAGTTCTTGTCTGAGTAGCCAAATGTTGGCCCAAAATGTTGTCCAAATAGCGCCCGGATCCATAAGGAATTGTCTAATTGCCACCGTGGCAAAGTTTTAACCATCGGCACACGTGAGTGAAGCCCAAAACATTTCCAGAGGAAAAGTGGTCTTGGCAGGTCAAAAGTTGGGAGCTCCCTCTGGTTCTCTGGGAACGATTGTTCACAAGAGTCTGCAGCACCTTCCCTTCAAATAGCGCTTTCCTGGAAGGTTGGCAAGTAGGAAAAAACTGTGTAATAGACCGGTAACCACATGGTGTAGTGGCCGAATGGAATTCTACAGTGTTCTCGTCTAACTCCCACTGGAGTTCATTCGGGCAATCAAAATGGCTGCCATCTGCCAGGGAGCACGTGTTCAGTTGTACGTTCAATGGAAGGGAAGGTACCGAGCCAGGGGGTTGAAAATAAATCTTAAGGAACAGTAAGGTATAATGACAGGGACCGCCACAGAGACGATCACCATAATTTTCATGGAATAAATAAATGAGTTTTGATATTTCAGTTTTGTAAAACATTGTAGTTCCATATTAAAGCATGAAAATGTATAGACTGGCAAATTCATAAGATTGCTAAACTAACTTGAAAGTTACAAATGTGAGAGAAATCTGAGTCTTAACTTGATGTGTGGGTTTTGAAGCTCCTGACAATCACATTTTCAGGACTACCTAATGCCTTGCATACAAATTATGGGTGCATATTATATCCAACAATGCCTGCTATGTTATGTATTGCCTTAAACTGAGCTTTCACATATAATTAAATATATATATGTATTATTAATATCACATTGCAAACAAATGAATGTTCATCTGTTGTGAAGAAGCAATACAGTATTAGTCAATGTGCAAAAGATGCAGTTTATTAAAAATCAAGAAACATTAGCCTGATTTCAAAGTGGAGTTGTTCCAGGCAAAGAAAGAACAAAATTGCCCGCAACTGATTTTAAATGCTGAAAAAGTGAACCAGGGGAATGATGTTTGCAAAAAAGCTAATGTATCATGATGGATGTTGTGGAAATTGTGGCATCTGGGATTTTATTTTAGAATTAACCCACTGGTTGATATAGAGACAATCTTAATGGGAGAAGGGATAGAGTGCAACATAATTGGGAAAATTAGATTGAATCAGAGATCACAATACTCAAAATACATAAAAAGATTAGTAAATCATGTTATGGTCATGTTAATATTTTAATTCCAGTAGAAATGGTTTGTGTAATGCTTTGTGGTCCAGATATGCCCAAAGGTGTGATATGTGTTACCTCCTCCCCCTCTCTCCCAAAGACTTAGACAATGTATTAAAGTATACACTGTAGACACTGCCCCTCATTCACACACGAAGTGACATGAATATGGCTGATGTGTTTTTGATGCTGCCTTCTGCCTCCACCTACATTTTTGGTATTTACTGAAGAATGTGATTTGATCTGGACAGTGGACAATTACATATCCTTGCCATCAATTCATCTTTGCCTGCTATAACACCAAAGTGTGATCCGAACATGAGCTAAATATTTTTTTTACACTCAGACTTTATAAGTACTCTTATATTACGCAGTATTCACTGTGCATGTCCAGTATACCAGTCTGCAAGGTCTATTCAAGTCCAAACTGGCAGCTGCCAAGCCTAACTTGTGACCAGGAATGGCTGTTAAGCTGAAGCAAAAAGGACCAGCAATAAGGTCACTTATTTAGATTCAATCAGGCTATGCGTCACAATTTGGTATCCCTTATTGAAGTTAGCATGCTAGATGACTAACATTTCTCACCAATACTCTACTACTATATGATTATTTGAGATGGGTGGGCATTGTATTAATTTGAGGGAGGGGGCAGCGTATTAAATTGGGGGAGGGAGTGGACAGTGTATTTATTTTAGGGAGGGGGCACTGTATTAAGTTGGGGGAGGGAAGGGACCAGTGTATTAAATTGGGGAGGGGAGGCAGTGTATTAATTTGGGGAATGGAGTGGGGCAGTGTATTAAAGTGGTGGGGCAGTCTATTAAAGTGGTGGGAGGGAGGCAGTATGTTAAATTGGGGGGATGGCAGTGTATGAAATTGAGGGAGGGAGGCAGCGTATTAAATTGGAGGAGGGAGGACAGTGTTTTAAATTAGAGTCCTGGGAGGAGGGGCAGTGTATTCAATTTGAGTTGAGGGAGGAGGGGCAGTGTATTAGAGCAGAGGGAGGGGTGGCAGTGTATAGGATTTGTGGGCAGTGTATAAGAATGGGGGGAGGGGGCAGTGTATTAGATTGGGTATGCATGGAGGCGCTGAATGTTCCCCATGGAAATCCTGATTGGCTGCACAGCTTTTTGCCACACATGTACAATAGGCACCCAATGCTTTCCTATGGGATGATCTCAGCCAAAGTGAAGAACACACTCATAGGACGTCAAAATCAACAAGATCTCTTCATTATATGTCACTGTAGTTAGACTGAAACATTGTTTATATGCAAATACATATCTCCTTAAAATAAATTTGTTCTTTTGTTTACTTTGAAGCCCTACGAGCGTAAGGACGTCCATTGTCAGGCGACTTTTTTTATACTGTACTTCTCAAAATAAACCTCACATTTCTATGAAAACTGAAGTTTTAGTTTTTTTGCGGCCCACATAAACTTAAAACATGTTTATTTGGCCCGTTTTGTCCTTTGAGTTTGACATGCTTGGAGTAGAGAAAAATCACATAGTAAGTGATTCTTGAAATAAACAGAGAGGGTTATTTCAGCATTTGAACAAGTGGTACCTAAAGATAGAACCTCCTTTATAGAAATAGAACATTACATGAACAATGTTTATTCCAGCACATAAAGCATGGGTATTTCTTAGAACTGGTGAAGCATCGTGTGACCCAATATCTATCCCTCGCTGTTCTAAATCAAAAGAAAACTAAAAAGCTCCATCACTGAATAACCAGCCATGTGGTAACCCAAGTGTTAAAGTAATATGGTAAAAATCGAGGTAAATGCTTCTTCATTCCACAAGTAGTTAAGTTATCGCCTGGGAATGTGGGCCAATGGAAATGAAACCTGATGCTTCCATAAACAATATGCCTCAATAAGAATATAAATCCATTAACGGTTCTCATTGCCAAATTAGTTCAAAATGTGTGCAAAGTCTCTCTTGATATATGCATTCCTTTATATGTAAGTATGCATGTATTAAATTTTACTAACTTAGTCATGCTTTGATTGAAATTACTTTTTTTTTAATTTTATTTATTTTTTTAACAAAGTGCAGGCTGGGAGTATTTTAAAAAAAGGTAAATATTTAAAATGTATTGAGCGCCATGTTATTCCCCTTACATTTCGAAAACGAAATTCAACCATTTTTTTTTTTTTTTGCTATAAAGCAGGCTAGTTCATAACATGTGTTGAGTTCTGTGAGGCTTCCAATCCAAAATGTCATTCTGTATATAGCATAAAAAACAGTATTTTATTTCATGTCTAACTACACTTGGAATGCTAGTGATGTCTATGATGTGGCAGACATTTCGATGCTTAAGAAAAACTCAAACTCTTCAAGTTTGTAAGATTTCAGACGTTTTTCACAGTGAGAAAATCTTTCAGATTTAGTTTCACAGCAGAATTGCCAAAAGCGTTTAAAAATAATTATAGCGATCTTCTTAAATATTTTCGTCAGGGGTGACTAACCTCATAAAGTTCATACTTATTAATACATTTATAGTGAACTTCTATGAATGTTCTTTGTCTTTGCATATCTCAAGAATTCTAAAGTAAAATTGTGATTTCTATATATTAATATCAGCCTTTAGCATACAGAATAATAAATTTAAATAGAATAATGATTAATATCTGATGTTGTAAGGAGAAACCTGTTGCAGGAACATTAGTCCAATTAAGTAAATAGTATCTGGAAAAAAAATCAATTCAAGAACATAAAGTGAGCAGGTAGCAAACATCAATGAATCTAATTAAATATACAAAATTCGATGTTGTCCATCAACGCTATAAGACTGCCAGCCCAATTTTACTGCTAGTTTTCCGGTTATTCACTAAATTTAGAATTGGTGGGAATTAAAATAGAGAAAATTTATGACAAACTTACCGTAATTTTCTTTTCCTGGCTATTTCTCATGGCAGCATCACTTATGGGTAGCTCCTCCCTTAGTAGTCACAGGACAGGAATTAATTAGATTAATTAATCAGACTGATAGGTATAAAGAGTCCCTCCTCCCCTTACACCTCAGTCCAATTATAAAGCTGAAATAGAGAATGGGCGGGAACCCTGATGCTGCCATGAGAAATAGCCAGGAAAAGAAAATTACGGTAAGTTTGTCATAAATTTTCTCTATTCCTGGCTAATCATGGCAGCATCACTTATGGGTAATACCCAAGCTTCACAAATCTAGGGTGGGAAATAATAACGTAAAAATCACACCAAGCCGAACACATGCAGCAAAGAAAGTTTAATATCAACTGGATAAAGAGACCATAGAGAGGACACTCTTCCCAAAGGCGGTGGAACGAGACTCCACATCAAGTTTGTAGTGCTTCATAAACGACATCGGAGAAGACCAAGTGGCTGCTCTGCAAATATCATCGTATGGAACCTCTGCCCAGCTAGCCCAAGAAGTTGATAATGCTCTAGTAGAATGAGTTTTTATCACCTGTGGAGGTGATAGACCTTTAGAGACATACGCCTTCTTAATTATCAGAGAAATCCAACGTTTCAACGTAGACAAAGAGGCCGCCTCACCTCTCCTAGCTCCTAACGGCAAAACGAAGAGTTGGTCCGTCTTACGGAAAGACTCAGAACGTCTAAGATACGCAGACAAGCAGCTCATGACATCCAAACGTTGCCATCTAACCTCTTCCTGAGAAGAGGGGTTGGGGTAAAATGATGGAAGAACCACTTCTTGAGAGAGGTGAAACTGAGAAACCACCTTAGGAAGAAACTCTGGCTTTGGTTTCAGACATACCCTATCTTGGTAGAATTGTAAACAAGAAGAAGATGTAGAAAACGCCTTAATCTCTGAAATCCGTCTTGCGGAAATAATCGCCACCAGAAACAAAGTCTTATACGTCAGGAGAGTAGCATCCAAACCTTCAAGAAGAACAAACAGATCCTCCGTGAGATAATTTAGCACCATAGGAAGGTCCCAAGGAGGGGTAGTAGACCTGGAAGGAGGCCTCAACCTGAAGGCCGCTTTGAAGAACCTGGAAATCAAAGGATCCGAAGCCCAAGAGATGTTGCACAAAGCTGAGAGTGCCGAAGACTGAACCTTTAAGGTGCTGAGGCTAAGGCCCTTGTCCAGGCCCTCTTGCAGAAACTCCAAAACTTCAGTATTGCTAGGATGTAGAAAGTCCACATTATTGGATGATGCCCAAGACTGGAACACATCCCAGACCCTATGGTAGCATGAGGAAGTGGAAGCCTTTCTAGAGAGCAGAAGGGTATTGATCACAGCCTCCGAGAGACCTAGAACTTGGAGTCTTTCCTTCTCAAGATCCATACCCCCAGTTTGAGGCGTTCTGGATGAGGATGGAATACCGGGCCCTGTGTAAGCAGATCCTCCATCACTGGCAGAGGCCAAGGCTGTTCCTGGCTCATCGTGGTCAATAGGGGGAACCACGGTCTCCGAGGCCAAATTGGAATTACGGCAATGACTTTCCTGCCTTCCGACCAAACCTTCCTCAGGAACCTGGGTATCATAGGTAGGGGAGGGAAAGCATACCCCAGATCGAACGACCAAGGGAGAGAGAGAGCATCTTGGCCCAGTGCCTGACGGTCCGGGTGGAGAGAGAAGTAATTCTCCACCTGGTGATTCTGAGATGATGCCATCAGGTCGATCTGGGGCATGCCCCACCGATGAACAATTTCTGCAAAGATCGCCGGGTGAAGATGCCATTCTCCCGGAAGAATTTCCCTTCTGCTGACGAAGTCTGCTGTTACGTTCTCCGAGCCTGGGAGATAAAAGGCCTTTAGACCTTGAAGAAACGTCATGGCCATAACCATTAAGGGAGCGAGTTCTTCCAGCAGCAATCTGCTCCTCGTGCCACCTTGGTTGTTCACATACGAGGCCACCGCTCGGTTGTCTGTTTTGATTAGGACCCACGAGTTCTTTAGCCTTGGTAGGAACCTCAAAACGGCCTTGTAAACCGCTCTTAGTTCCCTTAAATTTGAGTGTAGGCGACTCTCTTCTCCTCAGGTCCACTTCCCTTGAGTCCATACCGAACTGAAGTGGGCACCCCATCCAAAAGAACTGGCATCTGTCGTAATAACCTTCCAAGGGGGGTCTTCCAACGGGAAGCCAGTCATCAAATTCTTCTCGCTCCTCCACCAGTTTAAGGTTTTTCTTACCGGAAAGGGAAGAGATATCACTCTGTTGAACTGGAGAAGGAAGCAGTTCTGAACCGGACGGAACTTCCACTGGGCCCACTTCACCAAGCCTATTGTAGACGTCAAGGAACCTAGGAGGCTCATGACTACTCTTGCAGGTGCAGCTTCGAGATCTTGTAGGCCCCTTACTTTGTCTCTGATCTTCTCGACCCTTTCCGGAGACAGGAACACGTGTGCAGACACGGTATTCACCACCGCCCCCAGGAAAATAATCGTTTGCGCAGGAACAAGGGAGCTCTTTTCCAAGTTCAGGAGCCAACCATGGTCTTGAAGGATGGACATTGCGACTAACGTATGTTGAGCCACGACTCCTTGAGATGGACCCAGGATAAGAATGTCGTCCAAGTAATGGAATATCTCGATACCCTTTTCCCTTATAAAGGCTATTAAGGCAACCAGTACTTTTGAGAACGTTCTTGGGGCTAGACTGAGGCCAAACGGTAGACCCCGGAACTGGAAGTGCCTTCCTAGTGCCCAAAACCTGAGAAACCTTACATGATCTTGATGTATCGGAATATGATAGTAGGCGTCCCTTAAATCTATTGAGGTCATTCAGTCTCCTTTCTTGACACACTTCAAGATGGTCCTCAAGGATTCCATTTTGAATGTCCTTACGTTGAGCAAGGAGTTTACGCCTTTCAAATTCAAGATGAGACGCCATTTTCCTTGAGGTTTTGGGGCCAAGAATACCGTGGAATTAACACCTTGGAACCATTCTCTTTTGGGAACTTCTTCCACCACTCTTTGTTCCAGGAGCACAGAAATGCAGGATCTCATGGCCCTTCGTTTGATGCCTACCGGCACCTTTGATTTTTTGAAGAATGCAGTTTTTGGGTGAGAAGAGAATTCTATTCTGTAACCTTCTTTCACTATCGAAGTGACCCATAGGTCTGAAATATTGCTGGCCCATCTGGGGTAAAAGAACTTCAGTCTTCCTCCCACCATCCCCGAACGGGCCTGGAGACCTTCAGAAGTTCTTTCCTGAGATTCTAGGACCCCTACCTCTGGAAGCCTTATTGGAAGATGAGTGCGGATAGGATTTCCATGTGGAATTCCTGGAAAACTCCCTACCTGGCTTATAGCTTCTGCTGTCCCGAAAGGACCGATCCTTGAAGCGCTTGGTCTTCCAGGAGGAGGAAAAAGTATTCCTGCCAGTTTGAGGTAAGAACGCCTTTTTCCCATCAGCAGCTTTTTGAATAGCATCTTCCAAAATCTTCCCAAAGAGGAGATCCCCCTGAAACGGAAGAGCACACAGGGAAGCCTTAGAGGCATAGTCAGCACCCCATGAATGCAGCCACAAAGCCCTTCTAGAAGCCACCGACAGGGCCATGCTTTTAGCAATCATGCGAGTGATATCCAGGGAGGCCTCTGAACAGAATTCCGTGGCTAGATTAAGGTCCTTGAGGCTTTCCAACAGATGCTCCCTTCGGATACCTTGCTCAATGTCATCTTTCAGATTAGCGAGCCACACTTTCAAGGCTCTGGAAAGAGTCGTCAGTGCCACTGCCGGATGAAGGGCGGACCCAAGGGCCAAGTAGGCTTTAATTAGGTCTCCATCCAAACGCTTCTCCATAGGCTCCCTGAGATATGCCATAGAGTCTATAGGCAGTGTAGTTTTCTTAGCCATATGGATCACTGCCGCATCAATTTTAGGAACAGAGTTCCACAGACCGCAATCCACCGCAGAGTACGGATAAACCCTCGCAAACTTACTTTTTAAGGTGGACTTCTTTTCAGGTTTATTCCATTCTTGAAGGATCATATCCCTGATTGACGTATGTACTGGGAAAGTAGGTCTGTTAGGCTTTAGGTCCTCAAAAAACCTGTCAGCCTCCTTCAAATCAGATCTTTCTTCAGTGAGACTAAGCGTGTCTCTAAGAAGAGCAATAAGTCTATCTACAGACCTGGAGTCCAGAGACCTGGAGGTATGATCAGCTTCCTCCTCACCATCATCCGAAACCTCCCAGACATCAGGGTCCTCATCAGAGCTGGAAGACTGAGGTTCCGCTCTGCGTCTCTTACTTGGACCACTAGAACCCGTGGTGGTCCTAAAGCCCTCAGCAATAGCCTGAGAAATCCAGAGCTTAAGGTCATCTTGAGGAGAGCTCCTACTAGGGGCACCAGCGACTTCCAACAAGCATTCCCTGCAAAGGTTCCTTCCACTCGGAGCGGATGAAGAACAATTAATGCATTTATTTGACTTATCCAGAGATTTTCTCGCTGGAGAGTCCAAATGAACACTGGGGCTGGAAAAAAGCCATATATGACATATATTACAGGCTCAGTATGGCACTCTTTTAACAACCCCCCCCTACACCATAAATAAATGGCTCACCTATGTTTTCTAGAGAGGGATCTTGCAGAGGCAGAGGGAGAATCCATACTACAACAAGAAACAAAACAAACTTCAGGACCAAAATTCCCTAAAGGGAAAGAGGCAGACTGACCAGAAAAAACTCCAACAATGAGCAAGAATCAGCAAACCTACCTTAAGAGCAGAGCAACCACTATGCAGCCAGAAAGCAAACAGAAGCTGAGCCAGACTGGTATTCCAAGCTGTAGAGAGAAATCCGAAAAAAAGGCAGCATGAACAGCACTAAGGGGGCTGAATTAATCCCCTTAAATAGGTCCGGGCGGCGAACAGCTGACCGCCCGGTTCGCGCATGCGCAGAGCGGTGGAACGCACGCTATGCGTTCCACTTGCTCGCGACCGGCAGAACACTTCCGGTTTCGCCAGAACTGGCCGCAAAACAGCCGGCTGGAACGCAAATGCGTTCCAGCCCCCAAACCCCAAGCCCCAGAGGGGGGCCCAAGGGGCAGGGAACCCTGGGGCATGTCCCCCCAAGCCAGAGAACCGGAAAAGGGGCAAGAAGGAGCAACAGAGGAAGGGAGAGACCCTCTCATCATGGATTCCCAAGAACTGCCCACAAGGTATGAGGGGGGGTATATAACCCCAATTAGTAGGGGCAGGTAGAAACAGGGGAATTTTTAAGGCATAACCAACCCCACCATAAACCAGAAGCATTAGTGTCTCCCTCAAACACTTACTTTCCCACGGTGCAGTTCAGTACTTACACTGAACCTGACCCAGTTAGTCCTGCTCATGCAGGCTGTTTACTGGGTCCTTCAAATGAAGAGAGGCTGAACTTCATTTGGAACGAACCCACGACAAACGCAGGAAGGTGAGCCATAAAACAAAATTGTAAAAAAGTCCTGTAGAACCTGCTAAGGACAGGAAAAAAGACTGAGGTGTAAGGGGAGGAGGGACTCTTTATACCTATCAGTCTGATTAATTAATCTAATTAATTCCTGTCCTGTGACTACTAAGGGAGGAGCTACCCATAAGTGATGCTGCCATGATTAGCCAGGAAATTAATCTTAAAATCTTTGGGAAGATGAGGTGGCTGCATTCATTGTTACTGAATGCTAAAATGTGTTACCTACTATCTGTTTTTCGTATCTCTGACCTTTAATATACCAGGAACTTCCATTGTCTGTTCCTTAGTTTCTAATCAATTTCTGTTTCTGATTTTTAAATCTTCTGAGTCCTTTTCTTGGCCTAATAATAATGTTTCTTCTCTGGACAATAGCCTAATGTTGGACATGTTGGACATGAGTATATCTTTAAATAGTATGCTTGTGCATTTGGTTTCGGACTAATTGCAATTTGTCTGATTTTAGGCAGATCGGAGATTTGGCCAAATTCTGTATTTTCGAAGCAGCCTACGGATGTATAACTGAGCAAACGACTAGTGCGGTGGACAAGAGTGTTCATTTGCTTCCGAATTCTGAGTTTTTGGTGCCAAAAAAAGACATGATGATAACTGATGGAAAAAAGACGATTGATGGCTAGTCACAGTCAGTCATTCAATGTTGATTTGATTTACAGATCTAGTGAGAAGTGACCACTAGAGGAACAAAAAAAAGTAAGATCAGTATAAAAAAACAAAACATATATTTATATTTTTTATACATTATATATTTTATAAATATATGTTATATACACTCAGTCTGTGAATCAAATGTTAAGAAAATGCAGTGTACAAAATATATACTTTATATTGTATTATATATATTATGCATACATTTTGCAATACACTGATTGGCCCATTTCCGCTTCTTTTTTTTTTTTTTGTTCGTCTGAATTGCTTTCCTGAATATTGTTTGACGGATTATATTCAGATGAGCTGAAAAAAATTGGTTCAGCCAAACCTGTCTAATGAGTCTGAGTAGAGCGTTGGCCCGTCTAGTGTCTGTTTGATTTCCAAATCTGGAATTTTAGTGCCACTGACTCTTTCTACTGTAGCTTACTCTGGACACTATTTTTTAGACCCAATATAAATGTCCAATGAGTCTTTTTTTATACTACTTTTTTTTTTCTTTTGTAAAATTTATCCAGAATTTCTCATTCTTTCCCCATAAATAATATTAGGATAACTCATAGGAATATGGTCCAGGCTGGTTTACATGTTAGTTAAATAACGTGTGACTATATACAGTACAAATACTGTATTAGTTATTTGTTAAGAATAGTCTAACACTGTTTTAGTTATTTGTCATTACATTTTCTTTTCTTTTGTCATTTGGAACATTCCACAGGAATTGAAAACAATAAAATGTTTGAAAAAATATGCAGATTCTTTTGGCGGAAGGAATGCATTTCTCCTCTCCTGTAACCACTTCAAAAAGTGTAATGACGTTCATCTGTTATATTATCGCAGTGGCATTGAGCTTGACGTTTTTTGAGGATTATATGAAATATAAATATTTCCAATGCACATTTTTTACTTTGACTGCAGGATGAGCACATTAAACAGTATCAGTCTCATATAACACAAAAAGCTTTGTTATTTGTGAGAAAAACATTTCCACATGATTCACACCGATGCTTGCTTGGCCGTCGGTAGAATTTGCTTCGTTAATAGTTTGCTCTGCCAAAAGGAGCGTGTGGTAGCTGGACGCTGAACTGTTCATTACACACTTTTTGGAATCAGGGAATTATTTTTCATAGGATTAGACATTGGGGATAATGAGTGGGAGCAAAATATGTTTAATAAAATGGACAAAAACATGTTTATACAGCAAAAATTGTGGCACGTTAAGTGTCTTAGATAACACCTACGGAGACAATTCTGTCACCTTCGGAATTAATTATACGGTTACCGGAAATGGAACACGTTGTACCATTAACAGCACACACTGTCACCTGACAATATGTATTGTGATTAGTGCAATGTGCCTAATTACTGGTACTGGTAGGATTTACCAGCATTTACCAAATGCAATAACAATCAGTTATTTTATACTCTATGGTTTATTTAAAGGAAGCTGTAATTTCTTGGCATGTTTGACATTATGTATACTTATTCCCTGCATTTAGCAAATATGTCTTTGTGAGCTCTGAAAAATAAAATTAAATGTTGAAACCCACACTGTTGTATTTAACTCTATCCTGCAAGGGAGTGCCTCTATTTTGGTTTCATAGTTATCGTTATAAATGTTACTCTTTTCTGCCATTGGCTTTTTTTGTGTGAAAGTGATGGAACAGAAATAGTAATTAAATCTTTAATTAACATTTAAAAGAAAACGAAGAATCATATGAAAAATGGTTAATACAAGTTATTAGTGATTTTGTTAAACTAGATTGTGTAATTTGCATAGAATTTACAGTTTTCTTTGGAGACACTCGTCTGAAATACGTGAGCCTGTCAATTGACAAAAACATTAATTACAGCAGGGGTTCCCACTTAAATTTTCTTGTGGAACCCTTTGACTTAGTGTATCAACATCATCAAACTCTTTTCTCTCCCCCCTCCCCCCTAAAAAATAAAAAATGAACAGAGGATAATGTCCTTTTTTGGGCATATTCTTTTTAAATCTTGTTTATATTTTGGTTGACAATTGTATTCACATGAAAAAGTTAAAAAAGGTTAGCGCTAATAATAAAAGGAATAAGAAGGCAGCAGCCTTATAGTGGGTCACCCTCTAACCCTCTACAGTGGAAGTATACAAAAAAACAAGGAAAAGGCTGCGCCAAATAGAATAATAAAAAGTAATAAAAGAAAGTCCCAGTTTAAAATTATAATATGAAAGAGTTCCAATATTACAAGTTGTCCAAACTGGTATGGTGTCTTCTTTGTTAGTAGTTGTCCGTCTCACGATATGAAAGACACAATGGGAAAAAACCAGTCGTGCAGATAGTATAAATAAGTGGTAGTGAATTTAAAATATAAATTGTGCACTCACATTTCCATGAGCTAGGACTAGCTCTAGTATGATGGGCATACAGCGGATAACCCTCCGCTTATGGGGGTGCTTGTCCTCCTGGGGAGTGCCGATGTCCAATTCTCAGAAAGAGAGAAAAACAGCAAATAGTGCTCTCTGATGAGGTAGTTAGTAAAAAGAGTTAAAAATAAATAAAATATACTCACAAGTAGAGTGCAGTCCTTTCTGCACTCTATTTTCGCATGGGTGGTATAATCCCCACCTTAGGATATGCCAGGAACAGTAAATGAAGATAAAATAGTAAAAAGGATAAGTAATATAAAGTAATTTATATTACTGTTTCTTCATGAAATCCTTAAGTGTTGAAAAAAAGTTAAAATTATTTTGCTCCACAGCTGAGGTTCAATCCTGCAATTTACAAGAAACAGTGAAACTATTTTATCTCTACTTCATTTAATTTTGTGAACATGTGCACAAGATATGCTACTTTGGATAACCACAAAATGTTTGTAAATCGATCAGATAATCCAAATTTATGATCCTGGAAATATGCAAACAACTCTTGATGCAATTCAAATATTCTAACAAGGACTTTAACTCGTGGTAGCCAACGGACTTCTGAATGCAAAAGCAGGGCAGAGTGGTGACTACCCATATCTTCACATATAATTTTAAATAGTCGTGACTGTAATGGTCAACATTTTATAAAATTAATAATCATCGCCTAGCACAGTTTTAATTGAGATTGAAATATTTCTAGCTACTGGTTCATGTCTGTAAAGAACACAGTGAAAATTGGTGCTGTCTTTTGCAACATCTTATTTGTGTCACTGCGCCTGCCACTTTCCTAACATTTAGCACCATCACCGCACACATCTGCTTATTTGTCCCAATTTATACTGTGTGTGTTCATAAACTTCTGGATACAGTTACACATGTTCTCACCAGTGGTATGACCAGAGCCATCTTTAATATTGATTGGACCCTGGGCAAGCCTTTTCTTGGCATTTAAATGAAAGCCTTTATGTATATGCAGGGGTGTGTTTATACATAATCTTGGTGTTTTTCACAGAGAGGTGTGTTTGTATGTAGTGTTAATGTTTCAATGCAGGAGTGTGTTTGCATGTAATGATGGCATTTGAGATGTATTATTCTTATTATTATAGGTATTTATATAGTGCCAGCTTATTCCGCAGTGCTTTACAATAAAAGGAGAATTTACCATAGAGACAATAACAAAGTGCTCTTGGCAGCATCTGGGAAATGTTTTTTAAGGTGAAATCAACAGGTTTTTAGCAACAGACTGGATATGAGGCACAAATGTGAGGCCAGTATAAAAAATGACACCAAGACAGCAAGCTTGAAAGGATGGGGTGAGGCAGGTACCATCAACCTGCAGTGAGAGTGAAGGAATCCTCACCTGCCTCACCCCATCCTTTCAAGCCAGAGCACCAAATTAGAATCTACAGAATTTTTGTTTTCAGTGAAAAAAATTTTCTAAGATTTTTTTATTGATTTATGTTATCAGCATTGTGTTGTATGTAATCATTTATCCTCCAATCCGACATGGCTTTCCTTTTTTTTTTCCTTTAAGAGACCATAAGATGGCATTGTGATCTGACCATGTGATTGTGTTTATTATAGCTTTGCTTAAAGTTTGTGCTGAAATGAACCTACCCATAATCATGTCTATTCTTGTGTAGGAGCAATGGCTGGCTGAGAAGTGCTTGTAGTCCTTGTCTTGCGGGTGCAATAATCTCTGAATATCAAAAAATCCAAACTTTTTTTGTAGCATTAGCAGATATTTGGAGAGTCTATCTGCTCTATTATCTATTTTGTTTCCCTTTTTAAACTTTCTATAAATAACACATCTACTACGCAGTTATAGTCACCAGCTAATATTAACTTGCTCTTAGCAATCTTATCTACTTTGTTAAAGAGTTTTTCTACAAATGTTATTTGATTTGTATTTGGGGCGTACAGATTTATCAAAGTGAATATATCATCATTCAGTTTACAAATTAAAATAATGAATCTAGCCTTTATATCACATTCCTGGTACAGGATTTCAATCATTATGTCCTTAGATATAGCAATCATTACGCCTTTTGATTTCAAATTTTCTAGACATGCATTTACAACAAAATTAAATTGTTTTCCTAAGTAAGTGTAATTTTTCAATTTTTTTCCCCCAGTGTGTTTGTTGGAGGAAACATATATCTACTTTTTCCTTTTCTTAATACATTTCTAAGCATTGCACATTTGGTGGGAGAATTGAGACCCTGTGCGTTCAATGAAAAAAAACGTAACCGTTCAATAAGATATCATTTTTCAATCTATGTCCTTTTAGGTCCTTCATAGTTTTTGAGCAAATGCAAACAATAAACAAGCAACATTTACAATAGACATTCATAACATTAAACATAAAAAAAAACACCACTGTCGACCCCAAGACAATGCTGAGTAAGTGTTTAAATCTAAAACACCAATCCCTGAGCTAAGCCCATGAATGGTCTTTGGAGGGAAGAGAGGCAAAAGGTTATATGACTGCACAACTATTTCCTTTGCTGTCTTGTTTCGACGATCCTCCAAGGTTTAGAGGAAGGTAGGGACAAGAAAGAGAAGGAAAAAAACAAATTACACACAAACAACAAACTTTGTGCAGACAATTGTCAGTGTTTGCTTACAGTTAGCAATAGAGGGGGTAGGCAGTTATGCAAGGAGAATAAAAAGTTTGAGTGTCAAATAGTTTTGTCACTTATTGAGAGCAAATTATAAGAAAAAGTAGAGTGATGGTCAGTTATTCTCCCATAAATCAGATAAAACGTATAGGCGATGGATAAAGCAAATGTATGCATTTAGATCTTCCAAATTACAAGAGTCCGGTTTCCTTGCATTAATTATGGCTAGAATTAAATTACAAACATTAGCAGCCCAATAAGATAGAAGAAAAAAAAAGCTGCAGGTATCTTACTTTATGATCATTGTGTATTGGTAGGCTATATATGTTCAAATTTAAAAGTACCATGCTTAACACCGTCCTCCTTTTGCCCAGTGTTAAAGACGACCCTGAGGAGGAAAAATAAGAAACTCCGTTTTAGACAGATTGAGTTTCAGATGTATGCACCTATATACATACTTTGCCATGCACACTGTGATAAACACACACACTAATACACATGCAGATATACAGAAACACAGATACACACTGACATACAGGTACACAACTTGACAAACATGCAGATACACAGACACACAGATACACACAATGACACACATGCAGACACACTGACACACATGCAGATACATAAATACACACTGACTACATATAGATACACAGATACACAAAATGTGAACTTACAAATACACACACTGACACACATACAGATACACAACCTGATACACATGCAGATACGAAGACACACCAACTACACACACAAATACAATAAGAGCATACAGACACACTCACACTGACACACATACAGACACACAGATACAAACCTGACACATGCAGATACAGACACACATATAAACACACAAACACAGATACAAAGCTACACACACTGACTATATACAGATACACACACATACATACACACTGACAGAACAGCTGGTCCTCTTCCCTCCTGTGCGGCCAGCCGTCACTTCCTCCCATGCTGCCAAAAAGCAAGGGGCCCGGTCATGCTGTTAAAGAGCCAGAGTGCTTGACCGGGCCCCTACTGACACAAGCCCACCGTGTGGCCCTAAGTGCATGTGCCACCCCATGAGCCCCCTTAGTGTGCAGGCCCACTGCTCGCAACTATTTATTTTAGGATCAGTGATTCCAAAATAAATTGTTGCAGGCAGAGGGCAAACGTGCAGCTGTCTTGGACCCTCTGCAATAACAGGGCCCTGGGCAGCTGCCCTGTTTGCCCCACGTTAAAGACTGCCCTGGGTATGAGTTTATAATATTTCACATAGAAGCAAGTTTTCTTCAATCTGTTTGTTAAAATCATATCTTACATAAACCAGCAAAAACTGAAAGTCCTGCAACATCTGTAGACTCGTCTAATTGCAGTGAGTACCCATCACATTAATGCAAACGAGAAATTAGATCTGTATGGATGTCATCAGCAAGATCATGAATACAATGCAAAACAGTGTTGTTGGAAAGTGGTACAGCCTATATATTTTTTTTAACATAACTTCTCACTTAACCCCTTAAGGACTGAGGCAGTTGTACACGTTCAGATCAAAACACCACGTAAGCAAAACTTTGAATTTGCGCTATATGTCTGTTCAACCATAATTCACCTCTTTCATATTAAATGCACCCACACTTATTATACGTCAGGAGAAACAGGGCTTTCATTTCATATCAAATATTAATATATGAAACATAATCTAATATGAATACAATATTTAATAAAATGAAAAATAAAGACATTACGTTATATTTTTTAGATCTGCATAGCATTTTAACTGTGAATGTCATAATACTGTTACTGCAATAAATTACACATATTTGTATTCAGCGATGTCTCACAAGTAAAACAGTAACCCCCATGTACAGGTTTTCTGTTGTTTTGGAAATTTACAGGGTCAAATATAGCTCATCACTTTGTTTTAGTTTATACACATTGAAATTTGCCAGACTGGTAATGGTGCCTTTGAGACCAAATAGTAGCCCAGGAATCAGAATTACCTCCATGATACCATACCATTTGCAAAAGTAGACAACCCAAGGTATATCCAGTCTTTTTTTAGTAGCCACTTAGTCACAAACACAGGCCAAAGTTTCTGAGGGATCTGCCTGACAATCAAGCCATAAAGTCCACAGAATTTGGTTCGCAAGCCCTATATTTAACCCTGTAAAGTTCCTAGACACCAGAAAAACGGTACATGGGGGGTACTGTTTTATTTTGCTGAACACAAATGTTAGTGTTTCAAAACAATAAAACGTATTATAGCAATGATATCGTCAGTGAAAGTGACATTTGTGTGTGAAAAATTAAAAAAATTGCACTTTCACTGATGATATCATTGTTGTGATACGTTTTATTGTTTGAAACACTAACTTTCTTTACTAACTCCATAGCAGCAAAGAAAAAACAGTTTAAAGAAAGAACCAATCAGAGTGAGTCAGAGAGTATATAAGTCCAAGCATAGCCAATCATTTCCTCAAGACTAATGAGACATCACAAGTTCATAGTATGACAAAACGTGTCCCGAATCAACAAGTCCAACGTGGAAACTACATTATCAAATCCAGTCTTCTTCATTAAACATAAGACTTGTTAACTGACTTTGATATATTCAATAGCCTTGTTAAGCTGAAAAGAAAAGAAGACTAGTATCAGTGATACGGAACAGACCGTATGAAGCAAATGTTTATGTGTATGCTGATAATTTTAAATGATTAACTCGGTTATCCATAAGTGTATCATGCTAATCCACTTCACATTGCTAGGAAAAACAGAAGTATTGATTACCGTAAAACATCACACAATATAAATATAGATACTAGCATCAAGCTTGTCCCCATAAAACCTACTTACCTTACTAGGGTGGGAACGTCAAGATGAAGGGAGGGAAAATATTCGCCTCCTGTCATTATTAAAATTAAGATTATTAGTACACTGCGCTAGCATAATCTTCAATTTTACAACATGACAGGAGGCTTCAAATTTTGCATTTTTAACGCTTAGGTAGAAGGGCGAATGCGGCATTGGACAACGGACGGAAATAGAATGTCCGAAACGTTGATTCACGCGACCAGTCAGCAGTTTGCAGGATGTCTGATAGAGATGCGCCTGCCAAAAAAGCGTCTCATGCCGCTGCCCCTCGCATGGAGTGTGTGCGAAAGGATGAATCTATGCCGGCTAGGGAAAGGAGCCATTTGATTAATCTGGCTAAAGTGGTGACCGAAACCGGACCATGGGGGCTAACATATGATACCAATAGTTGTCTTGCTGTTGGTAGGCGTAGTGTTTCTGTTGCCGCCACATATGCCCGCAGAGTCTTAACCACGCACAGTTGAGGGTCTGAGGTGAAAAATGGATAAAACACTGATGACGAGTCCGATTTGGTCCTCCGTGAAACATGGAATGTGACACCCTCCTGATTTATAGAAAATGCCTCTTTGTCGAACGCCCGGACATCCGATACCCTCCGGAATGAGACCATGCACAATAGGAAGGTGAATTTTGCCGTCAGTTGTTTTAAAGATAATAGTTTGTTAGGGGGCCATCCCCTTAGGAAACGGAGTACCACATTCACATCACACAGATGTTGATATTTTGGTGCTGGGGGACATCTCAGTTTGATGCCCCGTAACAGTCGACGGATCAGGGGATCTTGTCCTACCGGTCTTCCTTGGGACGGTTTGTGGGCTGCTGAGATGGCGGATCTGGCAACGTTGATGGTGCGATACGATTTTCCTTCCTCAAATATCTTCGATAGAAAATTCATGATATCGGACACAGTGGCAATAAAGGGATCCAGGTTCCGTCCCATGCACCAACCGGTCCAAGATTTCCATGCCGATTAGTAACTCTTTCGTGTTCCAGGAGCCCAGGAGTCTCATAAAAGATCCTTAGTCGTTGTCGATAGGTTTCCGGTACACCATGCTCCCCTGAAAGATTCCAGGCTATCAGGGAGAGGCGTCCATCTAGGAGCATTGGGTGTGGGTTCCCCATTGGGTTTCTGAGTAGGCTGTAATTGTTCAGTAGTAGAATCGGGTCTTGGCAAGCCAGTTCGAGCAGGTCCGGGAACCAGGGTTGGCTCGGCCAGTTGGGTGTCAGGAGAGTTAATCTCACTACCCGTCGCCGAATGTGGTGGAGAACCCTCTTGATCATGGCGAATGGGGGAAAAGCGTAATCTCCTCGTGGTGGCCATTGTTGGGTGAATGCGTCGACCGCTAGGCATTCCGGGCCTGGGAGCCAGCTGTAAAATTGTGGCACTTGGTGGTTGTTGCGTGAGGCAAATAGGTCCAGTATGAAAGGCCCCATCTGTTCGTTCAGGAGGGCAAATATCTGCGGGTCCAGTTGCCAATCGCTGATGTCTCTCCAGTGTCGGGAGTACCAATCTGCTGTAAGATTCGACTCCCCCGGTAGGTATTCTGCTTGTATCGTGTGTTGCGCGGGAGACAGTAATTGAAGATTTCCTTCATTAGATCCACTACTGTTTGGGAGCATGTACCTCCAAGGTGGTTGATGTATCGCACTGCCGATATGTTGTCCATCCAAAGAAGTATACAACAATTGGATTGTCCTTTCGCCAGACTGCGGATAGCAAATGACCCCGCTAGCAGTTCCAGACAGTTGATGTGCATTGAGAGTTCATGGGTTGTCCATGTTCCTCCCGTGGATGCTTCCCCATCCGTGGCACCCCCTCCCAATCGGCTGGCGTCCGATTCCAGCACGAAGTCCGGGTGGGTGCCGAAGATGGCTCGACCGTTCCAAGCTTGCATACAATTGAGCCACCATTCGAGTTCCTGGCGTACCTCGTTCATTAGCGGGACTGGTTGGTTGTACGTAGGGTTTCATCATAGGAAGTTGGTTTTCAATTGTTGCATGGCCCGGTAGTGTAGAGGGCCTGGAAATATGGCTTGTATCGATGAGGACAGTAGGCCAACAATCCTTGCTAATTGTCAGAGCGGGATGGAATCACATTTGAGTACTCTGCGGATCTCCTTCTTGATAGCCGTCACTTTGGTAGACAGGAGATGAGTGCAGGACCTGGAGTGTATCTCGAAGCCCAGGAATTGGATGTTCTGCGCGGGTGTCATTGCGGATTTGGCCGTGTTGACTATGAAGCCCAGGGATTCCAACAATTGTACTGTGTACTCTGTATGTTGTGTTGCCACTTCCCTTGTTCTGCAGAACAAGAGTATGTCATCCAGGTAAATAATGCACCTGATCCCACGAGTCCTGAGGTGAGAGACTACTGGTTTCAACATCTTCGTTGAGCACCACAGTGCCGAGCTCAGTCCGAAAGGGAGGCAAGTGAATTGCCAGGGAGCGCCGTTCCATAGGAAGCGGAGGAAATTGGGATTGATAGGTATGCATCTTTGAGATCCAGACGTGTAAACCAGTCCTTTTCTTGAAGGAGCTAGCCTGCTCTGTTCGTGCAGTAAAAACGGCATGAACAGGGCGGGAAAAAAAGTTAAAGTGGCGAACGTAGCCACGCGAAGTTAGAGACGGGAAGGAAGGTAAATGAGGCTTTCCCCACAGAATGGGTCTGAGGTGAAACAGGGGAGACCCCTTCAACGGTTAAACTGTTAAAGGGGTACCCCAATGACTGCATACCCTGCCACCCCCCAGTACATATATAAGCAGTTGAAACAAGCTATGCATACAATAGCACTATTAACATACTAACATGTATATAAAGTGACAGTTAAGGAATCAGTACTCTGACCTGACTTGTGATGGAGCAGCAAAGAAAGAGGAAATGATTGGCTAGACTGGGACTTATATACTCTCTGACTCACTCTGATTGGTTCTTTCTTTAAACGTTTTTTTCTTTGCTGCTATGGAGTTAGTAAAGAAAGTTAATGCAAAATATGAAGCCTCCTGTCATGTTGTAAAATTACAATTTAACAGATGCTAACGAACTGTTTGTCAATATTTTCTTGTAAAGTAAGCATTGTGCTTCTTCATTTCTGGCACTTATTGATCCAAATGACAAACAGCTTTCATCATATTTTTATTTCTTTGCGTGAGAAGAAGATTAGGTAGCATTGTGTGCTTTTTCTTTTTTTCTTTGACTTGTCACTTGTCTCTGCTATCTGAGGAACAGTAGATTCAAGTATATCGGACCTGTTTACTTGATTTCTTGTTGTGTCTTCTTTCTCAGTTTCTATAAGTGCCGAACAGTTAGAAGTAGAAGTAATTTTTTTCTTGATAGTTCCTTGCTTTAATCAGCTGTCCAAATTCATGGTTGTTGGTTGGCAAAAAACAAAACCAAAAAATTCTACTCTAACCTGGAAAAATACAGATTTCACTATCTGGCTGCAAAAGCTGCTGGTTTTTTTAAGCTCTTAGAAAGAAATTAACTTAAAGGGACACTATAGTCACCAGAACAATTACAGCTTAGTGTAGTTATTCTGGTGAGTATAATCATTCCCTACAGGCATTTTCATGTAAACACTGTCTTTTTAGAGAACATGCAGCGTTTACATTGCCCCCCTAGGACACCTCCAGTGGCCACTCCTCAGATGGCCATTGAAGGTGTTTCCTGTGCCAGTGGAAGGCAAACAAAGGGATCAGCATTATTAAACCAGACCAAATAGATTTTTAAGGAAGGCAAAACACCTAAATTGGTAGAGCTCCCTCAAAAATCCCAGGAACAAATGGAACAATACAAACGGAAACATGGGCATTGGACATTATATTGGTCAATTTTAATTATTTTATTGCATACTTTCACTACTGGTTTTTATCTTTGTGTATTATCTTTTATTTAAGATATCATTTATACTTTTTGGCACCTTCCTTTCCTTTTGTACAGTGTTTAGCACTGCTATTCAGCATCTCCACACTCTGCATGTAGATGATGAATTTTTCCCATAGAGATGTATTAATTCACATTTAAAATAATTGATAATGAATTGTAAATTGTAGGACAGGATATGTACATAACTCATAAAATTGGGAGGTATAGAATTGGACGGACAGGCAGGCCTTTAATGGTGTGTTGCCAGTGATGCAACGTGTATCACTAGTTACACCATAATGGGTGGACCCATCTGAGAAATGGATGGGTTCTGGGCAACCCATTCTGACAGACAGCCTCCAAACCGGCACCCAACATACATGTCCATATAGAAAGCTCTGCTGAAGCGCTCTCTGTATGACCCTAGTGCTAACTGCCCAGCGTGAGCACGTCTAATGATGTTCTAGTGCTGTGGTCCCTGCAGACTGTTCCCTAGTGTCCCGAGAAGCGTGAAACCAAGGAAATAAATCAGCATGGAATGACAAACCCTGAAATTGGTTAGCTGGGAGCCCTGAGAGTGGGATGGACATAGAACTTTGTTAAATAATGTTTCTAGTTTCTACATGTTTTGACTCCTTTAACAAAGCCCAAGGAGAGTATATTGCCCTGACAGTCTGACTCTGGACCATGGCGCTTTCTTACTCTGGTAACAGCTGATAACAGCTTAACAGCAAGCCATTGCATCATGACAGTCTTGGCACTATCTGAAACATTTTAAAAAGGCTTCTTGTTCCATCTCTGAGAGCCCAGGGCTCAATTCATTTTTCCTCTTACCTTTTTTGTATTAATTAATTTCACAGCAATGAGAATGAGAAAGCAGCTTAAAAACATAAAATGGTTTAACTGCTAAATAGTGAACTGGGGTGAATTGAACACTGGGTGGCAAAATACCTATTTTGGAAAAAAATACAGCTAAATTGGAGACCTTTTCAAATGCATCAATTGTGGTCTACAACTTGCAATTCAGTTACTACTGCTATTCACTGTTTAGTGAACAAATTCTAAAAGAAATACATGGCAGGGAGACGGTTAATTGTGCTTCTTGCCAGATGAATTACCTAAGGACAAGTATAAAGTAAATTTTCTACTCACAAAGGGGCATATTCACTACGGGCCAATTTGGCCTGAGTACATCTGATTCAAGAGATATCTCTCTGAATAGAAAAATAATTAAACTGAAAAGACAACAAAACAAGGCCTCACAATCGTCCTTATTTTGGGTCCTGTCACACCATCCTGACTTCCCTGGTGTCCTACTGATACCGGAGAAACTGACGGAAGCAAAGCACAGAGGGATGGACACAGGTTTCTTCAGGAAGGAAGAGATTCTTTATTGGATCACCGATCGGGACTATATAGGCACATAACTCCTCCCATATTAAGCTCCACCCGCACATTCTCTTGACCAATCATTACAAATAAAAATTAACTTCCTGCTTGACCGCATGGCTTGTCCAGCACAATGGAGGAGGGGAATACTACATCCTGTATTCTTGCACATGCTCCGTACACTACTGATCGTATCTTGCCTCGTGCAACCAACTGATCGATACGTCAGCATATGCACGTACACATGCCACGTGGTAATCTCGGCCTACTAAATTTATTTTTACCGAGATTCCACCACATTCCCCCCTTTGATGCCTCTTGATATTTTACAATTACTTGAGGCATCACTTAACCTTGGTTTGCATACACCACAAGTTACCTTTGAACCAGACCAGACTTATCCTACGATGTGAATCTTCAACACTCGTCTTCCTGCATTGGTTCTCCCTGATCTAGAGCCTTATATTTATAAATTGCCATTATCTGTGCAGCAGCCTTCCTCTCTGCTATATTTTCTATCAGGCTTTGCACAGACCTAACTACTAAGGGTATAAGACACGGCAGGAGTAGACACAACATTAAAATCAGTAGGACTCCACCTACCACTGCCTTAAGCCCTCCAAACCACTCATACCAGCTACCAAACCAACTACTTGGATTGTACCCTTTCCATACCTGAGTAGGCACATGCGCTAGTTTAACCATATGGCTAGTAAGCTCAGCTATTGCTTGCCCTTCGTCATCTATTTGAAGACAGCAATTGCTCAGGTTAAACTTCCCACATACACCTCCCTCTACTGCCAAAAGATAATCCAAGGCTAATCTATTTTGGTAAACTGCTGTCCTCATCCTGGTATTATGCTTCGCTAGAAGATTGAGCGCTTGTGATGTCTCGTTAGTAATGATCTCAACCACCGCCTGTAACCTTATAATGCGGTTGAGCATATAAATAGGGGTTCTATAACCAAAGGTACCATCCTCTGCCCACGTGGCTGGCCCATAATAATCTATAATACGCTGGGGAGGCCATTCATTATCTTCCCAGGCACCTATCTCTATGGGTCCCCTTTTCTTCCTATGATTCACATCATACACTTTAACACCTAAAGTCTCACCTGTTTCAATAGGTAACAAGAAGAAGGATGGTTTTAACATACCCAACACACATGCCCCTTCCCAGTCCTGTGGTAACTCCGAATAGGCCTTCTTACCACAGATCCAGTACAAATTCGCTGGGGCTCTCCAGTTAGATGTGATGGATAGATCAAACCATACGTCCTTTAAATTGGCATATCCTGCAAACGGGTTAGATGGTTCTGAGACATTTGAAGCCGACCACCAAGTTGTATTCTTTGTATCATCATCATAAGCTTTTTGCCCTAGACAAGTTAATTCTCCTACAGAAGTATTATACATCATTCCTTTCCTCGCTATGCAAACATAACCTATGATGGAGGTCTTCAATCTCCACTCAGATTTACCTCTAACACTCATATGATAGTCGGCTTGTGTAGATATTAATTGGTCAACTGCCTCAGAACCGGACATTACCTCCTTTGCTTCCCAAGGCCATTGGTCTCCCATGTTAGTACCTCCACACACATAGCAGTTGGTAACATTAAGACTACCGGCAATACTCTCGGCTAAATCAATGAACAAGTTTTTAGCATTATGGGGGATCTTATTATCTATGCTCATCTCTTCATAAAAGGAATGGTATACTTGATGAGTTTGGGAGGTTACCGTATCAGACTCTATCCCTATAAACAATATTGTCCCAGGGTCTAAACCCGTCCCATATATTTGAAACCCAAATAAATTACCATATTTATCTAAGAACTTGTCAGGGTTATTTATAAGTATATGGATTGGATTGCATTCCATAGACTTACAATATGGATTAGTAGGCAACTTAGTCACAATCATGTCCTTGTCTGCTGTCTGTCCCCAAGTCGCCCACCCCACACAAGACCAATATGGGCAGAAGTTATAATCTCTATTTGGGCATCTTGGACTTACATATTTATTTTTACTACTGGGACAAATATATTTATCGTTAGACCCATACGTCCTCTCCCATCTAAGATCCCCACATACATTCCACGGCTTTCTACCACTTGATATTGCTTTACACGCATCAAATAGCAGAGCACCTGAAGAATATACGGATTTTAATACCGTCTTATTAATTAGGGTCCCCTGAGAATCTCCATTTCTGAGAGTCAACCAAATTGTACGGGGTTGATACTCAGGACTGAAGCACTTAGGTTCTCCTACTCCTAAATGACACACACTATATTCTATATTTAAGTATCTACATCTTGATACATCTCCTTTACACTCATATTGCGAATGCCAAATTAGGGTCTGGGATATATGGTTACCTGTTCTTGTAGTCTTAATGCATACCTCACAGCTAGGAGTGTTGGTACCTCTACCTTCCTGAATATAAAAATACACATAAATAAACATTATTAAAAATACATCTTTCGTCGTCATCCTCAGTCTTCGTCCGTGTGAAGGCACCTCAGCTTCCAGGATGTAAGGACTGCAGGGAATGGAGTTCTGCTCGTCTTCACAGGGGTCCCCTCAAGACTTTCCCTGACTTATACACTCGTTGGTGAGTGGACAGGCTTTATTATGGCCTTCTCACTCACTTACCAAGTCTCTGAAACAATAAAATTTGTAATCTACAAGGTTCCTCGTCACTCCGACTGAGTCGTGCGTTTTAACCGGATCTTGCAGGGATTCTCTGGATTTGCTGTAACTTGCCAGGAATCGGCTGCTGCTGGTTTAACCCTGGAGTGATGTATCCACGGAGCCACTTCGGCTACTTTTATCGCTGTAGGGGTAGACAGAAGAACAACATAAGGACCTCTCCACTTGGGCCCTAACGGCACATTATTCCATTCTTTAATCCACACTTGGTCGCCTGGGTGGTAACTATGAATTGGGGGATAAATATTCACAGGTAATCTATCTTGTACCCATTTCTGTACCTCCTCCATAGTCTTACCCAACTCTACAACCTGCTGCCGGGTAATTCCTTCTCCCAACTGACTCAAATCCCCCCTTAAGTTACCAAGCACGGGAGGTGGTCGCCCGTACATGATTTCAAAAGGAGAGAGGCCCATCCTTCTGGTAGGTGTACTACGGATTCGCAATAGAGCTATGGGCAAGAGAACGTTCCACTTAAGTTGGGTTTCCTGACACATTTTAGCCAACTGATTCTTAATAGTTCTATTCATTCTCTCTACCTTACCAGAACTCTGGGGTCTATATGCCGTATGAAGCCTCCACTTTATACCAAGCATATGAGTCAATTGTTGTAGGCACTGATGAACAAAAGCTGGACCATTGTCCGATCCTATAGAGCAGGGTAGTCCATATCGGGGTATTATTTCTCGTAGCAGGAATCTCACGACTTCTCCTGCTTTCTCTGTACGAGTAGGACATGCTTCTACCCAGCCTGAATAGGTGCACACCACTACCAGCAGGTAGCGATGTCCACCCGATTTAGGCATCACTGTGTAGTCAATTTGTAAATCGGACATGGGAAGTCCCCCCATAAACTGGACTCCTGGTGGCTTTACTGGTCCTTGTCTTTATTTTTAGCACACGTTACACATCTACGTACAATGGCCTGAGTCAAGTTGGACAATCTTGGTATGTAGAAATGTTTTCTGAGAGATTCTTCTGTACTGTCTCTCCCAGAATGTGTCCCGTTATGATAGTTTTGGACAATTTCTACCGCTAGTGATGCTGGAATAACTATTCTTCCATCTTCTAACTGATACCATTTGTTCTCCAAATACTTTCCAGGTTCAGTCCTTAACCACTCCTCTTCTTGAGCTGTATAAATTGGAGTCCATTGAGACAGTGGAGTTGGTATAAGAGCAGCTATATGCCCCACATATTCCTGTCTTCCTGATTCAGCAGCACGCTTAGCTGCACTATCTGCCATCCGATTCCCTTTGGTTACATCACCATCTCCTCTCAGATGCGCCCGACAATGTATAATACCGACTTCTTTCGGCTCCCACACTGCTTCCAATAGTTGTAGGATCTCAGCTGCGTATTTGATTTCTTTGCCTTCTGAATTCAATAGTCCTCTTTCTTTATACAAAGCTCCGTGGGCATGAGTGGTTAAAAACGCATACTTGGAGTCCGTGTAGATGTTCACTCTTAAACCTTCAGCCAATTGTAACGCTCGTGTCAGTGCTATCAATTCTGCCTTTTGTGCTGATGTTCCTTTTGCCAGTGGCCGAGCTTCTATCACCTTGTCTATCGTTGTTACTGCATATCCTGCATAGCGGATCCCTTCTTTTACATAACTACTGCCGTCGGTGTAATATTGAACATCAGGGTTCTGGATGGGAAAATCACGAAGATCTGGTCTACTTGAAAATACTTCATCCATTACTTCCAAACAATCATGTTGACTTTCAGTAGGTTGTGGCAAAAGGGTAGCTGGATTTAAGGTATTTACAGTCTCTAAATGCACTCTTGGGTTTTCACACAACATTGCTTGATACTTGGTCATACGGCTGTTACTAAACCAATGATTTCCTTTGTAATCCAACAACGTCTGTACTGCATGTGGAACTCGTACATAAAGTTCTTGACCCAGAGTGAGTTTATCGGCTTCAGCTACTAGCAGGGCGGCTGCAGCTACAGCTCTTAGACAAGGTGGAAGTCCGCTGGCCACTGCATCCAGTTGCTTAGACATGTAGGCAACAGGTCTTTGCCATGATCCCAAGTACTGTGTCAATACTCCCACAGCCATTCTTCTTTGCTCATGTACATACAGGTAGAATGGCCGTGTGTGGTCAGGTAGACCTAATGCTGGGGCACTCATCAAAGCCCTCTTCACATCTTCGAATGCCGTTTGCTGTTCTTGAGTCCATAAGAAGGGGTCGTGCTCTGTACCTTTGATAGCTGCATACAGAGGTTTTGCCAGTATCGCGTAGCTGGGAATCCATATCCTACAGAAGCCTGCTGCCCCCAAGAATTCTCGCACTTGTCTTCTATTCCTGGGTATCGGTATTTGGCACACAGCTTCTTTTCTCTCTGGCCCCATAATTCTTTGACCTTCAGAGATATGGAATCCCAGATATTTGACAGTTGGCAAACACAACTGAGCCTTCCTTCTTGACACCTTGTATCCTGCCTTCCAGAGAATGTGTAGTAGATCGTGCGTTGCTTGCTGACATACTTCCTTTGTAACTGCTGCTATCAACAAGTCATCTACATATTGTAATAATACACACTCTCCTGGGATAGACTCGAAATCTAGTAGATCTTGACTTAGAGCTGAACCAAATAGGGTAGGTGAATTTTTAAACCCCTGGGGCAATCTTGTCCAGGTCATTTGGCGTTTCGAGCCCGTTACAGCATTTTCCCATTGGAAAGCGAAGATACATTGGCTTTCTGCGGCAATTCGGAGGCAAAAGAAGGCATCTTTGAGATCTAAGACTGTAAAGTAAGTAGCCCCGCCCGGAATTAAAGCAAGCAGGTTATATGGATTGGGCACGACTGGATGTATACTAACAACCGCATCATTGACTGCTCTCAAGTCCTGCACAGGTCGATACTCATCTGTACCGGGCTTTTGAACAGGCAGCAATGGGGTGTTCCAGGGGGAAGTACAGAATTTTAGGATACCATACCGTATGAACTTATCCAGATAAGATTGGATGTTCTTCTTAGCCTTCTGCGGAATATGATATTGTCTCAGGCTTACTGGATAAACCCCAAGTTTTAGTTCAATTTTAATAGGTGGAATATTGCGGGCCAGTCCTGGTGGGTTGTTCTCTGCCCAAACTCCTGGTATGTTAAATAAGGATTCATCACTCCTCGGGTTTTGGCTAGTCAACACTGTATAAAGTCGCCACTCTTCTTCCTTTGGTACGGACAATGTCATAATACCTGAGGGTCCATTAAACTTTAAGGATGTTGTTCCATTTGGTAGGAACGTAATCTGCGCTTGTAATTTGGATAGCATATCACGTCCCAGCAATTGGACTGGACACTCAGGCATATAAAGGAATTGATGTTTTACTACGTGGCCTCCCAATGTACAGAGTCGACTTTTAAGAACCGGTTTTTCAGCACTTCTTCCAGTTGCTCCTATTACAGTAATAGTTCTTCCAGATGGAGGAGCAACTTGATTAGTCACCACCGAATGTTCAGCACCAGTGTCGATCATAAACGCACTCCTTTTTCCCCCTATTGATACATCGACCATAGGCTCCGCTCGACCAAGGGGGATGGAGCCCGGTCGGTATCAATAGTCCTCCATGACCGTGTCAGCCAATCCCACAAAGTCCCTACCTTCTCTATCGCGGGACCTTTGCGCTGCTGGATAGTACCTATCTTCCCTTACACTTCCTCTGTTCCCATTACTCCCTCTATTACCATTACTCCCTCTATTACCATTACTCCCTCCGGGGCCTCCTCTACCTCTCGCTCTGCCTCTAAAGTTTCCGTAACCTGCCCTGGGTAAGTCTCTCTCATCCTGCTCTCTTTGCGGACACTCGTTCCTCCAATGCCCTTCTTCCTTACAGTACGCGCACTGATTCCTACTCAAAGGCTCCCTATTCCATCTACCATCGCCTCTATCTGGGCCCCGTCTATCTACGCCTGCGATCGCTACCGCTAGCATATCTGCCTTTCTACGCATCTTGCGCTCTTCCTCTTTCTTACTTTCTGTTTCCCTATTCATATATACTTTGTTCGCTACCTCCATTAGTTGGGTGATAGACATACCTGCAAACCCTTCTAATTTCTGTAGCTTGCGCTTAATATCTCCGTAAGCTTGGCTGACAAAGGCGGAGTTTACCATTCGGGAATTATCAGCGTCTTCCGGATTAAAGGGGGTATACAAGCGGTATGCCTCCAATAATCGGTCATAAAAGACACTGGGCGCTTCATCACTTTTCTGAATCACCTCAACTGTCTTCGACATGTTAATAGCTTTCTTCCCTCCGGCTTTCATGCCAGCAATTATAGCATCTCTATAGGCTTTAAGTTGAGCCATATCTGCGCCATTTACATTCCAGTCAGGATCGGTGTTAGGGTAATGTGTTGCGGCCCATGCTGCCGGATTGGCTTGATTTAAAGCACGGGCTCTCTCCTCTAGCGCCTTAATGGCCGCTTGGTTAATCCTTGTCCTTTCCTCATTATTGAACAATGTCATTAATAACTGCTGGCAATCAGCCCATGTCGGGTTATGTGTCTGAACTATCGAGGTGAACAGATCGGTCATAGCTTGTGGTTTCTCAGTGTACGAGGAATTGTGGGTCTTCCAATTCAAGAGATCGGTAGTCGTGAACGGGACATATACGAAGACTGGGTCAGCATGTGCCATTTGACCTGCGGCATCGATATAGGCTGACCCAGGATTCAGACGAAGAGGCATCTGATAATGTTTTAATTGTTGGGTACCGGTCAGTTGTCGGGTTAGTATGGGGCTACGTGGAGGGGCGTCAGTTAAAGGTTCCGGTCGAGAGGTAATAGGGCATGAGGATGTGGGAACTTGATTTTGGGATAAGTTAGTGAATAGTATACTCCGAGCCGAGCTAGAAGAAGCTTGACCGGAAGTTTGAAGTGGCGCCAAATCAGGATATTCAAATCTAATGGGGGTTGGTCCTGGTTCCGGAAGGGGAGTTTTAATACGAGGGGGGGTGGATTCTGTACTGGAGGAGGAAGCGGAAGTGGATGGGGGCAATAGGGGAAGGGGTGCAGAGCTTCCTGCATTCGCGTCACTTCCTCTTAAAGGAAAGTAAGGGGCGGCAAAGGGATCTCGGACTCAGGGGGCGTGTCCAAAATGGGCCTAACACCAGTCCTAGTGGACAAACAAGTCCTGGCCACCATGAGGCGACATTGCTCCTCGTGGCATATCCGGATCCATTTTGGCGAGTCGTTTACGGCCTGCCCCCAACAATCAATGTATGGAAACTGTCCGTAAAGTTCAGGCCTACCTGACACAGCCACGTGTACACGCTGTACCAGGGTTGGATCCAAACTGCCACGCGGCGGCCATGCCGCAACCAAAATAGGCCACTCCCTAGTGCACAAAGTGACCAAACGTACAGGAGACATTTTAACCCCAAAATCACATGTTTTGAATCCCTTTTTAAAATTCTTTACCATACAACCTAAGGGATCCGAAATCGTTGACTCTGACGCGCCCATACTTATCAATGGAACGTCGTTGACAACGAATACTATGCACGCGTTCTTATTCAACAGTCACACCCGTTTCCTCTGGCAACAGCACCACGTGGTACAGTTACCGAGTGAAACGTACACAATAACACAATAATCACTCAGGGAATTCCCGTACACACACAGCTGTTACACCAGTCACTAAATAATCAATATTATGCCCTTTGGCGAAACTATACAGTCACCCACGCTATAATTCTCTATATATGAATTACCCGTCTATAACACACCCCAGTAACATCGTCTTTTACTAGTATCGGTTACAGTACGGTTAGCATAGGTCAAAGCACAATTTAAGGTCACAATACAATTATTAGTGGTTACGGTGTTAAACATGCAATAGACGACAATGATTAGTACTTATATACAGTGTCAGTAAATATACAGGGTTATGGTACCGTGCACTATGATACAGCAACACACTATTAACACTCTCGCTAGACGGCTGAGCTCGCGCTATCTAACAAGATATACACTTTACTAACAATCTTTAACACATTTACAATCCCAACTAAACTATTGGCCAGTACCTTGAATGGACTACCTAAAACTATATACACCCGTTTTGGTTAGCCACACTGCCCAAACACCACATATAGCGAACTAGAGGGCGAAATTTACAAAATTGCCCTTCTAGTCTATTTACTCTATCAAAAGTCTAGTGGGTTCCAAATTTACACGCCTTCCCACTTAGCCAAGATAGGTTGAGAGCTAGCGAACCGAATTTACACAGGCGCCGCTTAGTCTCCCGGTCCCTCCGACCTAGCGAACGTAATATACACCCTAGAACGCTAGTCTAGACAAGACACCGGTGTCCGGCTAGGGCTATTTACACAGGACCCCGCCTGACTAACCAGATCAAACGGTCTTACTAAAGAGCGTTCGATCGAGCGGTGCGCCTTCGCTCCTTCCCTCCGACAGAGGGGGCAGATTCCATACACAGATTTAAACCCCTTTTGGGCCTACCGCACAATCGGTATACCCCTAGTGGGTCTGCCGTCTAAAACAGCAGTTGTCTTACCTCCTCGTTCCTGAACCTGAGTTCACACTCATCGACGGGGACACCCCAGCACTTCTTACGTAGAGGCCGATGATCTCCTGGACAACAGACCAGTGGCGCCGAGACGAAGGGAGGTCCACGCAGAAGTTCAGGGGTGCAGCCGTAGAGAACGTGGGCAAAGATAGACCGTCTCACGCCTCTGCCTCTCAGCTACCGTTGAACGATGAGCTTCCCGGCCAATGCACCAAATGATACCGGAGAAACTGACGGAAGCAAAGCACAGAGGGATGGACACAGGTTTCTTCAGGAAGGAAGAGATTCTTTATTGGATCACCGATCGGGACTCAGAGGGACTAATGTCACCAAAAATACAGCAAGTTCTGAGCCCTGAACAATAGTGCAGGCTCCCTATATAGGCACATAACTCCTCCCATATTAAGCTCCACCCGCACATTCTCTTGACCAATCATTACAAATAAGAATTAACTTCCTGCTTGACCGCATGGCTTGTCCAGCACAATGGAGGAGGGGAATACTACATCCTGTATTCTTGCACATGCTCCGTACACTACTGATCGTATCTTGCCTCGTGCAACCAACTGATCGATACGTCAGCATATGCACGTACACATGCCACGTGGTAATCTCGGCCTACTAAATTTATTTTTACCGAGATTCCACCACACTACTTTTGGGGATACCAGCAAACTGTTCCCAGCAAACATAATGCAAGTGCATCATTACACATGCTCAGGGATGGACTTGCAGATTAGGTGTATGTAGCTGTTCCCTTACCTCAAAATAAGGTAGATAAAGCAAGTGTAATGAATTTACTAACTGGACATTGTATCATGAAAACCATTAAAAACCATCAATAATTGATAACTGCATATGTAGATATGTGTGTATGCGCATATGTATGATTCTAATGTATTGTGTGTGAGCAGGTACGTCAGGATGACCTGCCAATCCTTTGGGCAGACCCACCCCCTTTCTGGGCAGCCCTGCTCCATTTTGTGATGCTATCGTCCCCGGCCAAACCTCCCTCCCACCACCAGTATCCTAATTGACAAGATGCTAGAGTTGGGAGAAATGCAAACATGTTAGGTTTATCTGTCTACATAGATATTTACTATACACTGAATTGTAGAGAATAGAATCTGAATGGAATAACTGAAGCACAAATAGCCAAGCTGTGACTATAACCCAAATTAGATAATTTTTCAAGATTAGCTTTGTTTGTCTGAGTTTTGCCATTAAGATTTCAGTTCGCTGTGGAGTTTAGTGATTGGCCTAGAAAGTGTAGGAAGGCCTTGATCCAGCTATGCCTAGGCCCTTGGTCCCAAGGGCCTAATTTTTGTCTGACCTTTTTCTTTGCTGACTATTTGTGCTGTTTTGCTGGAGTGCACAACAATGATATTAGCACGCAACAAAATTTGACCACTTACAAGCCTGTGTGAATAGTCGGTTTTATTCACCATTCAGGTGGCAACAGAAGTTTTAATTTTGCATCTATGAAATACATATAAGTTACTTTCTGTTCATATTTCAGAATGTGGTAACACATTTGATCATTAAATGACATTTCCATGGATCGAACAATCTATTTATTGCAGCTAGACTGCTGCTCCATCAGCACTTATGAACCTACATAGACTGGTGGCTCCAGTGTAAAAATATGTGGTGGGGAGCCAAACAGGCAAGCAGGAGGGTGGCTGTAGATGTCATGATGTTTATGTGTCTGGTAGTGTGTTTTTTGTGTGTTTCAGACAATGTGTTTCTGTATATGTTTGCCAGTGTATATCTGTATGTGTCTGGAAATACATGTGTCAATATCTTTCTGTATGTGTGTGTATTTGCTAGGTTGTATCTGTGTGTCTGTGAGTGTGCCTTTCTGAGTGTGTTTAGGACTGTATATTTAAGTATACTTGAGTGTGTATCAGTATGTGTATGGCAGTGCATATATGTGTGCATTTGTGTCTGTGAATTTGTATCGGTGTATGTGTGTATTTGTAGACGTGTATGTGTGCTGTGTGCATGTGTGTATGACTATTTCATAGTGTACATCTGGCCACTCTTGGCCAGCGGTTTTGTGAGGAGGTTTCTGATGGCAGCTTTGCTCTCACCTTCCTCATATTACAGCATTGACCTCTGAAGGAAACAATCGCTGGATGTTCTTCAGGAGAGTTCATTAGAACCAAAAACCTCACAATTATTGTTCTATAAATCATCCAAACAGAAGAGTGAATATCTGATATCACTCTACATTTGAACTGTGCCAGAAGAAACACATACACATGATCTGCTTAGAAGGAAATATACAATGTAACCAGTTAAAGGGACACTTCTGTAACCAGTTAAAGGGACACTTCTGTAACCAGTTAAAGAAACACTTGTGTGTTCACAGAGATTCCATATAGTACAGTTCATTGAATTTTTACAACCTATTTGTAAATGAACAAAGAGTCATTTTGCTTATTCCCCCTGTTGCCCAAAGAGATACATATAAGCACTCCATTTAGGAACCTTTAAAGACAAGGTTATTCACTAAAGTCACATTGTTGGGAATTCAAAGTACATTTCAAATTTGAGGACAAATTAGCCAAAGTAGAGGCACAGCTGATTTGGAAACATTTTCCAACCACTATAGGTATGATGATGATGGTATTATGATGTTGTACCATCTTATAAATTATTATACACCAAAAAAAAAAAAAGAAAATTATTGGAACTGTGCCGCAAATACCATTCTTCAATACAGACACAGACTAATGGTGAGCCCCTGAGAGTGAATGTGTGTGTTCACCTGCTCCCTAGATCCAATTCCCTCGCATCTCATCCATACTCGGTCTTCTTCTCTTTCTCCACCTCTCACTAAAATTCCCAATCTCTCTCTCTCCATATTTCCATTGCCCTTTAAACATGCAACTGTAACCCCAATTCTAAAGAAGCCCAACCTTGACCCTAACTCCCCATCCAACTACCGTCCTATCTCGCTACTGCCTTTTGCATCCAATATCCTTGAAAGAGTTTTGTATGCAAGATTGACAGACTTCCTCGAGTCTAACTTTCTGCTAGACCCGCTTCAGTCTGGTTTCCGCGCTAAGCACTCTGTGGAAACGGCACTGACCAAAGTATTCAATGATCTACTCGCTGCAAAATCACGTGGTCACTACTCTATCCTAATTATTCTTGACCTGTCTGCGGCTTTTGACACTGTTGATCATCAACAGCTTCTTCTCATCCTCCGCAATATTGGTCTGCAAGATATTGCTCTCTCCTGGTGCTCCTCCTACCTCTCCCAGCACTCCCAGCACTCTTTCAATAGTTTTTTTCTCTGGCTCTGCTTCATCTCCTCAACTCCTCTCTGTTGGTGTCCCCCAAGGTTCAGTCCTTGGTCCCCTATTGTTCTCTATCTATACTGCCTCCCGTGGTAAACTCATTAGCTCCTTTGGCTTCCAATATCATGCGGATGAAACGCAAATCTACCTGTCCTCTCCTGATCTCTCCCCATCCCTCTTGACTAGTGTCTCTGACTGCCTCTCTGCTATTTCTAACTGTATGGCTACCCACTTCCTTAAACGCAATTTGACCAAAACTGAAATTCTGGTCTTTCCTCCCCCAAGTGTTGCTACAACTGTGTCTGTCTCCCTCCAAGTCAATGGTGCTACCATCAGCTCCACCACTCAGGCTCGCTGCCTAGGTGTTCTCTTTGACTCCGACCTCTCCATCATGCCTCATGTTCAGTCTATCACCAAATCCTGTCGTTTCCATCTCAAAAACATTGCGCGAATCCGACCCTACTTAACGCCAGATGCGACTAAGGTGCTGGTCCATTCCATTGTCCTTTCTCGCCTTGACTACTGTAATCTGCTTCTCAGTGGTCTTACGTGCTCCCAACTTGCGCCATTATAGTCCATAATGAATGCGGCAGCGAGGCTCATCTTCCTGTCCGCCCGCACCTCCCATGCCTCACCCTTCTGTCAGTCCCTAAATTGGCTTCATGTAAGATATAGGGCTCAATTTAAAATTCTGGTTCTTGCTTTCAAATCTCTACATACTGCTGTTCCCACCTATCTATTCTCACTAATACACAAGTATGTCCCGTCTAGGCCTTTACGCTCTGCTGAACACTTACGTCTATCTTCTGTCCATACTCCCACCTCTGATGCTTTCCTTCAAGACTTCTCCAGGGCTGCACCGTACCTGTGAAACTCACTTCCCTTCTCCGTTAGATGCTCACCTAGTCTCCACTCCTTCAAAAAATCATTAAATACCCACTTCTTCATAAAAGCGTATCTATTAAACTGTTAATAGCTCCTGACTGATTCCTCTATTGCAACTGTCATTATTCTAATACTATCCTTACCTTTTGTGTCACTTTACCCCACTCCCTCTAGCATGTAAGCTCAATGAGCAGGGCCCTCAACCCCTCTGTTCCTGTGTGTCCAAATTGTCTGGTCACATCCAAATGTCTGTTCGTCCACCCGCTAAAAAGTGCTGTGGAATTTGTTGGCGCTATATAAATAATAATAATAATAATAATGTATGAAGGAAGCCAATGCTGAAATAAAAGAATGCTTTAAATTATATATATATTAATAATCCCTTCTCCAAATAAAGCCAACCTACTTTTGTACAGTCTAAAACTGAAATCTGTGCTGACATATCAGATTCATATTTTATATGAGATTTCTTTGTTTAAATGCCTTTTTGTTCACTTTTAATATCTAATACAGAAATTGCAAATTCATTCCGTATGCTTTTAAGCATATTCCAAAATGAAAAAATATTTGAACAAAAAACATCATTCTTTTCCAATTAGTAAGATAAATTTACGACAATGTTATCAATAATTCTTACAAATAGCTATTGCGTGCTTTAAAAGATTCTGGTTCTGTCACGAACAATAGAATGTGATTAAAGGGCACTGAAGCAGCTCTTGTGTTAAATCATTTCATTCTAGAGTTAAAAAAGAATATTTCTGACAGAATTTCTATCGTTTTGTTCTTTTTAAATACAGAATTTTCAGGGATATGTTCTCTAAGTCATATAGACAAAACAAAATCCATAGTATCTCTCTGTTAGTCAAAGGTCTCTTTTTGATTAAATAGAGAAGTGTCAGAACTAGAGACTAAACCTCTTGTGCTGAAACAACTCAATTTATAAAAAAAAAAAAAAACATTAAAGGGGAACTGCTTTTTCTCCATATGTTTAATATTATGTTAATGTATCCCATATAGTAAATAAATATGTGTTTGTAAGCACTGAAAAATAAAATTTACTGGGGTAATCACTTTATGTAGAGACCTACTCTTCTGTATAAGCTTCAGTCCTGAAAAGAGAGACTCATTTTGGTTTCTCATGAATCATTACAATAAACTTCACCCTTTTCGGTCCCCAGAAAATAAGAGTTTTGCCTGACGATGTTTGCTGACGACATCCTGTTGACATTAAGCAACCCAACCAAATATGTATCTGCTCTATTACAATTACTGAGCAAATTCGGTTTGGTTTCCTAATATAAACTAAACCAAGCTTGTCAAACTTGCAGCCCACAATGAATATATTTGCGGCCCACTTGCCCTGTGGCCACTTTGTGCTGTGGCTGCGACCATTCGCAAGACAGGAAAGATATTTCCTGTCTGATTCTTGTCTTCCCTCCCATGGCCGATAACGTGCTCCCGCGGCTACAGAGCAGGCCAGCCACTCCCCCTTCCCTCCTGCTCACAGTGCCAGAGGAGCATCTGGCCTGCTTGAGCAGAGAAGAAAAGGACTGGAACTGGATGGAGGATGGGCGGCTCATCTTAAGGTAGGGGGAAGAGGGGCTTGGGGGACCTGTGTGGTGTATCAGGGAAGGGGGCAGTGTATTTATTTGAGGGAGGAAGGGGCAGTGTATTAAATTGGGGAGACAGTGTATTAATTTGGGGGAGCAAAGGAGCCAGTGTATTAAAGTGGTGGCACAGGGGCCAGTGTATTAGACTGGTGGGAGAGGGGCCAGTGTATTAGACTGGTGGGAGAGTGGACAGTGTATTAGAGTGGTGGGAGAGGGGACAGTGTATTAGAGTGGTGGCACAGGGGCCAGTGTATTAGACTGGTGGGAGATGGGACAGTGTATTAGAGTGGTGGGAGAGGGGACAGTGTATTAGAGTGGTGGGAGAGGGGGCAACGTATTAGAGTGGTGGGAGAGGGGGCAACGTATTAAATTGGAGGTGATAGAGGGGCAGTGTATTAGATTGTTGGGAGGGGCAGTGTATTAGATTAAGGGGCTGTGTATTAGATTTGGTGGAGGAGGCAGTGTATCAGAGTGGAGGGAGGGGGGCAGTGTATTAGATTTAGAGGCAGTGTATTATAGTGGAGGGAGGGGGGACAGTGTATTGGATTTGTGGGCAGTGTATTAGAATGGGGGAAGGGGCAGTATATTAGATTGGGTCTGCATGGAGGCACAGAACGCTCCCCATGGAGATGCTAATTGGCTGCACAGTTTTTTGCCACACATGCACAATAGCCTCCCAATGTTTTCCTATAGAAAATAATTGGATTTGTTGAGATTATCAAGTTTGATGATCGCAGCCAAAGTGAAGAACACACTCACAGGACTTCAAAATCAACAAGATAAAGTGATTTGGTTTTTTACAGCTGTGCAACAGCATACATTCACCATTTCAGTCCCATTACCAAACTTTTCTTGATATGTGAAGGTAGTTGGACTGAACATTGGTTATATGCAAATACATGTCTCCTTAAAATAAATGTGCTCTTTTGTTTACTTTGAAGTCCTATAAGTGAGAGGACATCCCCTGTCAGTGAGGCAACATTTTTTATACCGTTCTTTTCTAAATAAACCTACATTTCTATGAAAACGTAAGTTTTTGCGGGGGTTTTTGTGGCCCACATGAACTTAAACCTTGTTTATTTGGCCCGTATTAGCCTTTGAGTTTGATATGCTTACACTAAACCAAACAAATACCCAGGCATTGCCCGTAAGTCTTCTAAATAGGATTAAACCAAACAAATACCCAGGCATTGCCCGTAAGTCTTCTAAATAGGATTGTAAAACAACTACATACATACTTACCTACCAATTTGACTGCAGTATGGTCAGCATTACGTACCTAGGGGTCAAACTGGCATCCACATAGGACAATATTTACAAATTAAATTTGAAACCCTTGCCCCAACAATTTCTCGTAGAATTTATGAAATGGAAACCAGCCAAGCTTTCCTGGCTAGGTAGGGTCAACACCACCAAAATGGTCATACAGCCAAAACCTTTGTACCTGTTTTGTATGCTACTTATACAAGGTCCCCATCCTTATGCAAAACTTGCTCAAACAGTCATAAATGCCTATATTTGGGACTCATACCTGAGATGCATCCATGATTTTATTATCTCTCCACGTATTATGTGAACCAATGTTTTTTTTACTTTAAACCAATGCTGTAATCTTTACCCATTTACCCATTTTACCCTTTATGTGAAAATCAATAAATAAATTGATGGAAAAAATACAAGAAAAAACAAAAAACAACACAGTAATAGCATAGAGAGAAGGAGAAACAGAAATCAGGAAACTACTCAAGTCAGACGTACTTGCTTTTTTTTTGGTAAAGCAGCAGAGTTTAGTTAACATTTTTATTTAATAGCTGGCATAATTAGTAAAGGGTTCCATGCAGAGTGCTAGCACTCCAAAGGAAGATAGGAAAATATAGAAACTACTATGCCAGTTGGTATTCACTAACAGTCTAAACTGACACATAAAATAATCCTTGAAAGACCATCAAAAGCCAGAAAGATCTTTAGAAATTTCTTCCCGTGGTCTGAATCATCAGTTCGAGCACTATGATTGGTTGGCTTGAAAGTAAATCAATAACAGCACTCTGATGGCCAAGCAATCAGTAACAGTAAGTAGGACAAGACAAACTGTTCTTTAATTTCTGATTACAATCTGGGTACAGTTGGTGAAGGCTATTACTTCTAGTCCTAATCCTAATTTTACCATCACTGAATATTATTTTGCTTGCAATTATCTATTGTAGGATTCATTATATTTGTATTAATTAACTAATTCATTAAATTTATTAAACAAAAAAACATTTGTAGGTTGCATAGGTTTATCCCTAAAATTATCATCTACTAAAACCAGCTTTGACTATGACCTCTACTAAAAGTCTCTACTTTGTTTTGTCTGGAACTTGTTTTTTTTACCATTTGCCTAATCAAAATTGCTGAAGATCCATCAGGTTGCATGGGGACTGTTGGTGAAAAGCAATGTAAATAGCTGAAATGCCAGATTCTCAGTTTGACTGAGGTCTAGACTGTGATCATCTAAACCATACCCAACATTATATATAGGTATTTAAGACTATGTTACACTTGAATTGGACACTATTTTATTAATTATAACCTTGGCAGGCAATAGGTGGCAACAGGTCTTATCAGGTGACCTTATCAATAGAAATGAATACCTAGGCAACCAACAAATATTGGTCTTGTTTTGTTTGTTTAATATTTGTTTCACAATAAAGTAATTTTTGTTTTTTCAAAGTGTTCAGTAAGCAATGTAGGACCATCATCTTGAGTGGACACACTAAACATGAGCTTCGCAATCTTCATGATTTAAACTCTAAATCTTGTTTCCCAGCTTCCTTACCGGACCGTGCTGATACTTGGTGACAACCGAGAATACATGGGCAACTTGTGGAGGCAACCCTGTTTTTGTGTTTTTGGCTGCTGCTGAGCTCTGCAGATTCTGACCTGCTGCCTAGCATGGACCCGGCTGGGAGTTGCGGCCGACCTCCTTCTGTGAGACCTTATTAGCTGGATCGTGTGAGTACCTTGTCCCTCTCCCCCTAAACAGTGGGGATTATCCCGGTCCCCACTGCTACTACTCCACCTGATACTTACCTCACTCCTGTGCAAGCTCAAGTCTTGAAGTTGTTCACTGCTTACCAAGCCTCAAGATGGCGAATGACCAGGGCCGGACTGGGAAAAAAATTAGGCCCGGGCATTTTTCAATCAGAGCGGCCCCCTAAGAAGGGGGCGGGGCCAGAGAGTGTGTGTTTTGTCATCACTAATGACAACACGCCCCCTCTCAAAGTGAGCATGTTGGTTCAATACCCAGAGCCCTGCTGAAGAGCTCTGGCATTAGAAAAAGGCCATGAATTTGTTCTGCGCAGCGCAAGCAAATTTAATAACATGCTTGCGCTGTGTTTGCTTTTAAATTGTCTCTGGTGTCTCCACAAGTGGGATACTAGAGGACAAAAGGGCCAGGAAAGTGCATGGTGCATGTTTGGAGCCTGCTTGTGGGATTGCGTGTGTGTAGAGTGTGGTGTGGTATTGTATAAATAGGTCAATTTAATTTGTGTTTGTGGTGTAATATGTGTGGCTAGGGGCTGTAGAGAGTGTGTGTGTATAGGGGGCATAGTTTTATAGGGGATGCAGCGAGTGTGTGCACACGGGCTGAAGTGTGTGTGTGTATAGGTGACGTAGTGTGTGTAGGGGTTGCAGAGAAGGTGTATTTAGAGAATGTTGTATGTGTTTGCTGACAAGCAATGTAGTGTGTGTTTGTAGGAGATCTACTGTGTAAAGGACCCTGTGTGTGTGTGTGTGTGTGTAGAGGATTAAGAGTGCATATAGGGTAAGGGATCTAGTGTGTATCTGGAGCGTAATGTTTGTAGTGGTGCAGTGTGAGGGGTGCTGTAGTGTGTGTGTGTGTGTGTGTATGTATGTATATATATATATTTGGACTTATTGTATGTGTGAGGGGCGCAGTGTGTGTATGTAAGAGGGGTGCTGTGTGTGAGGGTGTTTTTATCTGCTGTCACATTCTAGGTTTCTAATTTTCTTTGTCTGTTAACTCACTGAGGGTTATTTTATATATATATGTGTGGGAGTGTGCTGTGTGTGTGTGAGTGAGGGTGCTGTGTGTGTCTGGGTGCTGTGTCTGGGGGGTGCTGTGTGTGTGTCTGGGTGCTGTGTCTGGGGGGTGCTGTGTGTGTGTCTGGGGGCGCTGTGTGTGTCTGGGTGCGCTGTGTGTGTCTTGGTGCGCTGTGTGTGTCTTGGTGCGCTGTGTGTGTCTGGGGGGCTGTGTGTGTCTGGGTGCTGTGTGTGTCTGGGGGCTGTGTGTGTCTGGGTGCTGTGTGTGTCTGGGTGCGCTGTGTGTGTCTGGGTGCTATGTGTGTCTGTGTGTGTCTGCGCGCTTGTGTGTGTCTGGGGGCTGTGTGTGTCTGGGTGCTTATGTGTGTCTGGGTGCTGTGTGTGTGTCTGGGGGCTGTGTGTGTCTGGGTGCGCTGTGTGTGTCTGGGGGCTGTGTCTGGGGTGCTGTGTGTGTATGGGGGCTGTGTCTGGCGATGTGTGTGTCTGGGTGCGCTGTGTGTGTCTGGGGGGGCTGTGTGTGTCTGGTTGCGCTGTGTGTGTCTGGGGTCTGTCTGGGGGTGCTGTGTGTGTATGGGGGCTGTGTCTGGAGGTGCTGTGTGTGTCTGGGGGCTGTGTCTGGGGGTGCTGTGTGTGGGGGGGTGCTGTGAGTGAATGTATTTTTTATTTAAATGTAAATATATTTTTTTTACTAATAAAAAAAAAAAATGATTCCCCCCCCCACCCTCCCTTCTTACCTTTATCCTGGGGAGGGGGGGGGGAGGAGATCCTTTCTGTCTGGGGGTGGGAGCCATGCTGCCTTCCCTGGTGGTCCAGTGGTGAGAGTGAACACTAACCTGCAGGTTAGAGTTCACTCTCACGAGATCTGAGCGTTGCCGCGGTAACGGTAACCGCGGCAACGCTCAGAATCCCGCGAGAGGACCGGCGGAGCTGCTTGTTAGAGCTCCGCCGGGTCCTCTCTCCTCCCTCCCTCCCCAGCCTGCGGCCGCGTCTCCCTGCCTCTGGGCCGGTGAGGGAGATCTTTGATCTCCCCACCGGCCCACGGAGGCACACCGCAGGGCCGGCGCTCGGATAGCGCTGGCCCTGCAGGGGCCGGCCGGGGAGATCCCCTGCCGGCCTCGGCCCCACGGCCATCGCGGCCCACTTATGCCCGATGGCCAGTCCGGGCCTGCGATTGACCACGCGGTTATGAAGCGCTACTTACACATTGGCACTCGAAACAGCTCCGTTCCCCCAGCGTGCGGGTCTGGAGAGCATTCCAACCTGTTTACCGCATTCTGTGCCAGGAAACCAGAAGGGGCAGTCACCCAGGCATCGACCACACACCAGGGAGATGATCGCATTACCGGGTCTCTCCCAGGCTACAGACATGATGACCCTGTATGCTGTGGTCCATGGGCATTGTGTCAGAGTTCTTACTGTGACCCAGAGCTGGAGGAATTGACTTCAGGGGTGTTATAAAACATGCACTATCGAGATGCTCATAAGGTTGACACAGACCACAGCCAAAGCATAGGCTGAATCTCCCTCTCATGCTGGCACATTGGCCTCAGTACATGTGTCTCTTTTCTACCTGCACACCTGCAGATTTTCTCACCTATTTTATTTTATTATGCCTTGTTCCATCACATTAATCTAATAAATCTTTCAGAGGTATTGCTTATATTTCTGCCATATATAGCCCGTGGCGGTGGACATCTCCTCCACTTGACCTGTTTGAAATATAGCTATCCATTTGTCATTAATTCTGCTCATAATTATTCTCAATCCCAGCTATATGTATTATATTATATTTTACTGTTACATAGTGTGTCTTGTAATCCTAAACCACCCTCCATGTCATAAATTACTCTTATGACTACAGTTTGCGTATTTTACATCTTTAGACATGTTTGCCTAACTTTACTTCTTTTTTTGTTATTTAAAAAAAAGCTAGGCTGAGCTGCTTAGGAGTTTATTTTTATTTTTTTTGCTTTTCACTATTCATGATATATCAATGCCATAAGTCATTTTTTAATTGTGTATTGTATGAATGTATTGCCTCAATGAAAGAAAGATTGCCAAACAAGTAAGCAATGTAAATCAAATGGTAAACATTCCAATGTAATCAATTTTAGTTCCAGGTTGTAACACTGCTAATTGTGGACACCTTCAAGGGGAGCAGGGGGGAATACAAAGCACTGTATAGAAAAGACAGGGATTCGTAGATAATTGAATGTGTGGCTGATCTACATAATGAAATCCGAAGAGTAATAAATTACGTGCAATGTCTACAAAAGGTATTTAATTCACCTATAAATCATATTACTGTCACCAGTTTGGATGTTTGCTAAAAAAAATCTATTGGCTTCTACCTAATCTTCAGCCATCAAGTTTTGAAATAATATTTAAATACATTTCATAGCTAATATAATCCAATGCATAAGGACGTCAGCATACATCCACATTCTGAGAATTCGATTTATTTGTAAGGCTACATAAAATCACTGCTTTCAGATGTAAAATTTGGACTCTTATTCAAACTTATTCACACTTTGCCCGCCATTATGCCACAGTGCCTCAATGTTGGTGGTTTCTTGATTCATTTTATGAATGGGAGATTAACATGATTATTCACTAAGGGGAATTTAAAAATTTAAGGTATAAAAAGTTGAACTGGAAACATTCTCTAAGTCAGCTATGCTTCCAGTTTGGCTACTTTGGCCTTAAATTTGAAATTCATGTTGACATTTCTTTGAATTATTTGAATTCTCACTTTAGCAAATAATCCAGTAAACCACTTAATTTTGAGCAATGTTATCACTAATACTTACACGTACATTAACCCCTTAAGGACACAGTTTCAGAAATAAAAGGGAATCATGACGGAATATTTCCGTCATGTGACCTTAAGGGATTAAGATATTCTTTTACAATAAACAGTTTATAATGGATATACAATATATATATAATTGATTTTCTCACCCCTTCTGGGTGGTTTGTTTATTCCTCATTCTGAGAGTTCTGCACAATATTTTAGCTGTTCTTAGAACTGCACTCTTCTTGACAGAAATCTCAGATGTCCCACTTGGAATCTGTTGAAGTCGCTCCCCCAACTTGGGAGTCACAGCCCCGAGTGCTCCTATCACAACTGCCTTCACTTTCCACATCCTTTCTAGCTCTTCTTTCAGTCCTTGGTATATGTCCACTTTCTCATGTTCCACCATGTTGGCACCAAAATATTGCAGCAGAAACCCAAGACTGCTCAAGAGACTCAATTGCACTAATCTTTGACTGCTTTTGGGCAAAGCTGGAGGCTTACCTGCACCCTGAAACAACAAGCCAACAAACAACCTCGATGGTCAGAGCCAGAGACGGACGGAGGACTGGGGATACTTACCAGGGCAACTCCGAGACCCAAGCCCCAAGTCCCCACGTCCAGGGCCCTCCAGGGCTGAGAGCAACAAAGGGTATGACCCGAAGGTGCCGGCCACACTGGCGGAGAGTAACTAAGCGAACATGTAAGCAAGGGGTGACCCTGGACCACGCAGGCTCCCAGGCTCGTAGCCTACAAGCACATGCTCTCCCACAGCTCCGGGGCAAGGGAAGATTCCCACCCCCAGGAAGGTGAGGCTCTACTCTGCCGCAGCCGAGACCAGGCGCAAGACTCACACGTGGCAGGCACCCAGCTCCCAGCAGACAAAGGCTACACACAAGAGGCACAGAAATGTCGGTGCACAATGGAGAAGAGAGCAAATACTTTTCACCACTCCACAACAGCCACAAAGGGCCCCCAAGCGCCGGCATCGGCTGATACTGGACTCACACTACAGGACTGGTCCCCAGCCGCACTAGGCTGTGATCCATGCGGCCATCATTGACAACTTGCCCCACCGTGCCACTGACCTATGGATACCAACGGTACAAGACCTACTTTAAACGGTGACATTAATAACACATGGACACGCGGAGACCCAGTGGCTTATATGCCCCATATGTCCTCTATGCTTAATTTAAGTTTCTGACTCTCTCAGTTAGGCATTTGTTCCTACAGCGCACAACAGGACTACTGGACATTGACTTACATCTGCATATTAGACCGTAAGCTGAACATATCTCTACTAACATGCCTTACCTTTTCACTATCTATTCCCTCAATTGTTATAAGCTAAAAGGTGCACTGGTTGCTTATATGCAAAATCACATTTATAACGCCTGCTAGTGCAGTTCAGAAGTCTACCCTACTATTTGTTTTTCACACTAGCATTGCTATTAGCTCTAATCTTGGAAGTGAAGCCACTATAAAATTATAAATTTGTGCTCATATACTCAAGTACCTTGATTGTTATGCAAACTGCCGAACCAGTGGATTACCGTTGGGGTACCACAGGTCTGTATGTACTACCTAATAATACCAAAAATTGTGCATGTTTCTCTAATACCCCAGTGTAAAACATAAATATGAAACGCTGGAGGATTGCCTTTGGGGTACCTCACATGCGACTGTAACTTGTCTATGCACTGCAAAAATAAAAAAATTTAATTTTTTTTTTTTTAAAGTTCAATTGATACGCTTTTATGAAGAAGTGGATTTTGAACAATTTTTTGAAGAAGTGGAGACTGGGTGAGCATCTAATGGAGGAGAGAAGCGAGTTCCACAGGAACGGTGCAGCCCTCGAGAAATCTTGAAGGCGAGCATCAGAGGTGGGAGTACGGAAAAAAGATAGACGTAAGTCTTCAGCAGATAGTAAGGGCCTAGACAGGACATACTTGTGTATAAGGGAGGATAGATAGGTGGGAGCAGCATTATGTAGAGATTTGAAAGCAAGAACCAGAATTTTAAATTGAGCTCTATATCTTATAGGAAGCCAATGTAGGGACTGACAGAAGGGTGAGGCGTGGGAGGTGTGGGCGGACAGGAAGATGAGCCTTGCCCCTGCATTCATTATGAACTGTAACGGCGCAAGTTGGGAGCACGTAAGACCACTGAGAAGCGGATTACGGTAGTCAAGGTGAGAAAGGACAGTGGAATGGTGTGGGGTTGGTTGAACAGTACTTGCTTGTCTGTCTAGACTTGGAAATCTCACAGGATCTTAGCCCTGCCATTCTCAACCATGCTTTGTGGTATCTCCCATCTGGACTTAAGCAGGTCCATCCTATATTCTGAGCAGATGTTTCAGTATACAATCCCAGCAACTTGGTTGTGTCTCTCAGTGCATGCTCTTCCTGCTTAAATCTTGCATCCAGCTACTATGTGCATGATTGTCTCATAGGCCTCTTTGCACAGTCTTAACCTTGGATGTTTCAGTATACAATCCCAGCAACTTGGTTGTGTCTCTCAGTGCATTCTCTTCCTGCTTAAATCTTGCATCCAGCTACTATGTGCATGATTGTCTCATATGCCTCTTTGCACAGTCTTCACCTTGGATCTTGCCTGGTGTGGTAGACTCCCACTTCTATTGATCTGGTGCTGAGTGCAAGTTCCTATGCTGCTAGGATTAATGACTCAGTCCTGTCTTTCAGTCCTGCCTTTTCCAGCCACTGGTAGGATTTTGTCATGTGAGCCACATCCACTATATGCCGGTGGTATACTCGATGGATATGAAACCTCCACCTTTTCTGCATCCTGTATCTGTTGAAATCTCAGGCAATCCCTTAGCAGTTCATCTTTTGGAGCCATCTTCGTGATGTACTTGTGGATGCTCTGTGGTTTATCCAGGACTGTGGCTTTGACACTCACCAGACACTGACCTCCTTCCTTCTGTCTGGGTGCTGGATTTTGGGTGAAATCCTCCAATTAATAGTGAGTAGTTTCCAGGTTTTGACATCGATGGTGACGAGGTCTTCTCTTGGCCATTATTATTCCAGTTGGGTACCTGTTGACTGGTAGGTCATATGTGTTGATGACTTGGATCTTGTTCTTGCCATTGAGCTGGCTCTTCAGGACCTGTCTGACTCTCTCTGGAGGTACTTGGATGTTGCTATCCTCCTTGCCTCTTCCTCATGGTTGATATATATATATATATAGATATATATATATATATATCCAGGTTCCATAATATATATATATATATTTATCATTTCCAGGTTCACAGGTTCCCTGAATGCCTGCTGGGTTTGTAGAGTTCCCAGATGATGCAATTCAGTCATGAAAATCCAGGGTACATACAAACAGACATGATTTCCACTTGGTGTCCTGATCACTCTATGACCACTCATACCTGAGCAGGATTATAAATAAGGCAACCTTTGGTAGCTGTCCAGGATTCAGGGGCTAGACAAGAGCACTGTAACCATGAATTTGCTTGGCCCAATGCACAATCCCTCCCTATGTGAAGAATGAAGGAAGATCCCAATTTGGTTACGTGCCTTTGGGCTGTATGGGATCTGAATGGAGCACTCTAATGTTAGCAAAACAAACATATTCCTAATTTTAGAGGGATATGGGGGAAACTTAGATATCCAGCCCCCTTCCCAATATTTAAAAAAAGTTTTTTACTTACCTTATTTTGGATATCATCAGACCTGGTGAAGTTTTTCTTGATTGGCTATGCATGTTTTTAATTGAGTTAAGTGCAATAAAACTTTTTTTTATACTGGATATAGAACATTCCATACCATCTTTTATTTTCTTTCATTTATAGTGCAATATCAGGATTTATGCTGATTGTCTGTTGGGAGTGTGTCCCATCCATAGATTATGCACTTTTCCACTTTGTGATTTGTGAGTGCAATATATTAAGAAACATTTGGGAGTGATGGTCTAAAAAGAGTTATGCTATGCAGTTTTTTGTTCCCCCATTGTTCTCTATATGTTTTATATCTAGCAATGTAAAAACTTCCTTTTCTCAGATAAGGCAATGTTTACACTGCTGAGGCTGCAGGGACAATCTCTTTGACCTAGAACCTCTACATTATCCTGTAGTGGTTCTGGGGTTTAGAGTGTCCCTTTAATCAGCTTACTAAACTAATGATATTTATATACTGTCAGGATTACTGTTTGATCCAGCACGTAGAACTGTACAGCACGGATGACAAATAAGTAACGTATTACCGGTCCTTAGAATGGCCGGAGTTAACGTACATAGAATAGTCAAAAATACTAGCCGAGGTCAGGGAACACAGAAAGGGACACCGCAATGAGGAAAGCCAGGAGTCAGGATACCAGAATATAGAGAAGTCAATAAACAAAGCCAAAGTCAAAAACCAGGTAGAAAACTATAAACAGGAATGCGCTCTCAGACAACCACAAGGGAAACCACGACAGGGCACTGAGCAGGCTGAGAACTGGGCCTAAATACCCCTCCTTTAGTTCTGATAGGCTGTAACCAGCCTTTGACCCCAAAGTCAGTTACCAGGTTTCATTTGCATAATTGCTGCTCAGCATTAACTCTTCTGTGGATTAGGTTGCTGCTCGGCACAACTTTTCCTGTGTGGACAGTAAATGTCATTAATCACTTTTCTCTAAGCGGATGAATACATGACACCAGGTTTCATTTGCACAATTACTGCTCAGCATTAAACCTTCTGTGGATTAGGTTGCTGCTCGGCACAACTTTTCCTGTGTGGACAGTAAATGTCATTAACCACATTTCTATAAGCGGATGAATATGTGACATATACAGAGTTATAGCATTCTCAGTATTAATTCAACGAAAATGTACAGGATTTGACAATTCATTTATACTATAGACATTTTATAAAATTAATTCTATCTGTAACTATTTTCTTTTGCTCTTCAAATGGTGCATATTATTGTTCATTATACTTGTAAAAAATAAATTAAAAGAATTCATCGCCATCCATCCCAAGTATTTGTGCAAACATATTTCCACATATCTAATTTTTAATCTTAATACAGAGCTAGTTCCATTCTTTGATATAATCCCTGTTTTATTTAGTTTCTGTGTCAGAAGATTGTTCTCTTTTATTTTTTAATTTTTTATTTTTTTTTAATGGCAAGCCTTTTTCCAGACTTGGAGATTTGCAGCTCTTAAAACAGATGTGATATATTTAGGTTTCATAAAAGAACATTCCTGGATTTAAGAATCCAGCTTAGTTAGGTGGTATTTCTAAGCCTGACTGCAAAGTTTTATGCTGTATTCATTTTGCTTGACATGCGTTTCTCTATTTATTGTCCTATGAGCTTGTAGAATATTCCACAAAATGGCTTCCCCATTTCCTGCCCTGTTAATGTTCCAGGCTGAATTACTCCAGCATGCGAGGTGTTTATGCCTTCTCATTAACCAGCTTCTAGACCTCAGTATGGATAAAATTATACTTTTCTTCTTTGCCAGTTACTTTCATACGTTTTATTTTACAATTTCTGTGCAGTTTTTGAAGTTCTTTTCTAGAGCTTTCATCCACTGTTTTTCTGAAGTTGGGGAAAAAAAGAGGGAGTTTAAAATATTGTTAATTCGTTAAAACAATGAGGGATCGCTAACGTGAGCCTACCTGACTGCTATTGCGACTAGCATTATGCTTTGCAGCTCATGGGTGGCTGAGCATTATGAACAAGAAATATACATGTTGGTTTACCCTGCTCCGGAACAGTGTTAGACAACCATCAACACTTCAGTTATAACAGACTATGCTTCCCAAGATGCTGTCAGTCATTACGCTATGTAAATATCAAATACCACAGTTGGAGAGCCAAATACTAATATTATTGCATAGATCATCAGTTTCAAATAATGTTCTCAAGACTCGCCTGTCAGGATACGGAATGTCGGCAACTCCCAATATCTAGGTAAAGCACTAACCACCCTCCCAAGAGGATGTTGAGAAAGCACTGAGTGTAAAGCGTTCAATCCTCTGTCTCTCCCCTGGTCAGCTGATTGCGGAAGAAATCTAGAAAACCTTTTATTTATTTTTTTTACATTAATCTTTATTGTTTCTTACTAAAAGTCAATTTTAAAGTGGCACTAGAGTCAAAAAGTTGAACAATCAATTTTTATGAATGCATTGCTTATAAACAAACATGCTCCATAATCAATCCAGAATGATAAAATATTTTTAAAAATATACTTAAATTTGAAGTTGCTGCATTTTCCATAACTCCTCAGGCTTTAAGTCGCCCAGACAAAGGAGGAAATTGCTCTGATCATACAAAGATCTGCCAGTCAGAACTTTTCTATGACACTTTTAAAGGTGCTGAATTTAGACAAATTCCTGCACAACAGGGTTTTATGGCTGAGTGGGGGTTTCTGTGAGTTATCAGCTTTTTACTTATAGAAATTAGCTAACCTACAATTTCAAGAAAATTGCATTGTGCTTGCTAAAGATATCCCCTGGACTGCAAGGAAGGGGAGGCATGACTGCTGCCCTGCAGTAAGGGGTGGGAATATAAAAGATACAATGTTGCCTATATAGTGGGATATAAGAGGGAGAGCAGGGGGTGGGACTCACCAGTGCAGAAGGAGCAGTCTGGAACAGTTTCCTGCCCGCCCTCCCCCCAAAATTTCCCATGCTATGTGATGGTTTGGCTTGTGGTGTTGTTTGTTTCTGTTCTTGTTTTGTCACAGCTATGGCGGAGTTCCTGGCCAGCGCACGTAATGCACGGAAAGGATTTGGGGAGTCGCAGCCTGCTAGGGCTGATGGCCGAAGGCAGGCTGTACGAACTCTGGATAAAGACTTGGAGTATCTGTCTGTTGGGTAGTCACCCCAACAGCTGACAGGTGGAAATGCTGGCTGTGTAAAAGTTTAATAAAGCTGTGGCCGTTGCCCTTACCCAACAATCAGGTGTCATGTCGTTATTGGGGGTAACGGTTTTGGTATTTGGGGTCAGCAGTCATGACACGTTTGTGGAATTATGGAGTTGAAAAATAACTGAGGTATTTTAGAGGAGATGGGGCAGAGGAGGCAAGTTTAAGATGCAGTATTCTATGAAATTGCATGACTTGAAATATATGATAACATTTGCCAGAAATATTTCAAAATTCATATTTTTCTAGAAATAGATCACTAGTTTTGTAAGACGTTAAAATCCCCACTGCATACCAGCAGCACTTTAAAAACCAAAAACAAATAACCATAAACAGGCTATTTACACTGAAAAAGAGTCAACAGTCATGGTCCTTAGATCTTATTATCAGATGTTTTATTTATTTTCTGGACTTAGCAACACCTTAGCTTTATCTCTCAAACATTAAGAGAGTTATTGATTATCACATAATTAAATGCATGCATCTATGAGGCTTCCAAATGCACGTTATCAGGTTTCCATTTAGTTTTGGTATGATATCAGAGAGTGAGAGTGAAGAAAGACATGAAATGGTCGTCCCGAGATTGTTCTTTGCAGAAAAAAAAGTGTGAAATTACGGATACAGATGTTATCACTTATAAAACAAGAGCTCTTTCCAGGAACCAGTCGCCAGTAAAACAGCTTACACACAACATTGAACTCCTCCAAATATTAGCTTCATGTAATGCTGTTCATCTTATGATCCAATCGAATCCTTTATGCTGCTTTAAATTCACGTTGGACAACATCCTATCTTAGTCTGATCAATCACAATTTAGGAGGAAACAATCTATTCTGGATCTTAGCTGGAAGGTTCAAATTAAGAAGCAAAGAACAATCTGCTACATACATGATATCTCAGAAGTTTTACATATTTATTGTAAAATACACAGAAATTGCAGCTGCTTATGTTTCAGCAATCGAAAAGTAGTTCAGAATGTTGAAATTGGCATTTTTCAAAATGATTTAAAAACATAAAGCTTAAAAAGGGCCGTGGAAGTGTTGACTCATTTTCTTTGAGCCCCCAACAATTTTCTGTTTCCAGAAAGTGCAATGTGACTACTGTTTGTGTACACCTATATTTAGGTGGCCAAATATCAATCTAAAGTAAGTCTGGTACATTTTAGAGAAGTACCACTAGGTTTGAGTAGCAAAAAATATATCATAATATGCTATATTATAAATTCCTTCACAATATCAGTATTAAAATAAAATAGAAGAATATAACACCATCACAACTCTGTTCACTCTATTCGCCTCAGTGAAGGATCAAGAAGGGCATTAGTCAAGAAATCACTAGGACTCCAACGTTAACTCTGATAGAACTGAGTAGAATCTAATCTATGGTTAAGGTGGGATAAACTGTCCATAGGAGAACTTACCCACCTGCTTTGAAAATATGGACTTAGAGAAGAGTGGTGAAAAACCCACCATCAAACCAGCGAACAAATAACATTACATAAAACTGCATTTAGGTTTAACCAAAATAAATGAAGGAAGTCCAATTTATAAACTGTAATGAACCGCACAGATAGCTGTGCAGTTCTACATGGTTCATAGTATAACCTCTAAAATAGAACTTCAGAGAGAACTGCTACTCAATGAATGCAGGAGCCTTAATCCATAACACAAAGCGTCAACGTTTCTACCCAGCAAAGCATTTATCAAGCTGATTACCTCGTCTTCCTGTGAGAGGAAATGTGCAAAAACATGGTGAATAAGGAAAAGGTTGATGAGACCAAGATTGATTGATGAAGCTAGGGTGAACATCAACACCTGTTTAATTTCCAAATGAAATGGTATTTCACAAAAATATTAAAGGGAAGGTGTAGAACAAACCTGTATATTATTGCAATACCAGTAATTCACAAGACTGTGGAGCTTTAATTTCATTTACTATTCAGTTATGTTAAAAATATGTACTTATCTTTTTTCTGTATTTATTTAGTTATATAATTACTGTAAACACACTGGCTACTCATTGCTATGAGAGAGAAAAATACAGCACACTTTGAAACCTGTTCCCGTTCTTTATTTTAAAAGAATGTTTCTTCTTTGATGAAGTAATGAGCTAAGACTTGTTGAAATGTTCAATTTTTCTAAATTATACAGCAGGCATATGTGTTATACCAACAGCATCAGTTCTGGGATGTAAACTAAGGATGTAATCCACCCATTGACCTAAAGCAAACTCTCAACAGCCACAGGACTAAAAAATATTCCTGACTATGCACAGCCATTAAACAGAGTCACACTGTGCGTAAACACACCATAATGTTACAAATACAAATATTTATTCCTAACTGTAGTCACAATTTACGTGATGGGTCTCCCATGGTTAAAAAATGTAGATTAGTTATCATTTCTCTCTCGCAGCATCAGCCTTCTTTGTGAAGCTCCAACTCTTTGATGATCTCAGTCAATCCAATACTTTCGGGGCTAGTACTCTGCTATTTCATGAAAGCACCTCTAGTGTCTGTGTGAGTTATAGTCACTTGAGGCAGGTTAACTCTGCAAAGTGGTCTGAGTGCTTATTAGACATGTGCATTCGTTTTCGTACGAATACAATTTCATCCCCAAATTTTTGTTTTTTGTATTCGTTTACTAAAACGTGAACGAAAACCCTACAAGCGAAATATAAACAAAACGAAAGGGCAAATCCCGAATGCATTACCTTTTCGTTTAGTTCATTCAACAGACTCCGTGCTGCAGGGGAATTAACCCCCACAGCACAGAGAAATAACAGTGCACATGCGCGGAAAAAAAACAAGTAGGGAGCTGGCAGCTCTACCAGCTCCCTCCTTGTAATAGATATTAATTCCAACCCAGCCAGTGGCTGCTCACTGTCAGTTAACACTAAATATAAATCAGTATGGGGGTCAAACGTTAAATCCTCCTGCATGCCCATACTCGCGGTAGTGGCATGCTGCCTAAACAAATTTAAAATTACTCGTGACTGGGTAGCTAGTAAAATAAGGGGGGACCTGGCCCATTTTGTTTGAGAACACAAATAACTAAAATGTGGGGGACATAGTGCTATTAATATAAACCCATTATTTATTTATTTAGGGTACCCACCCGCCACTCGTGGGTGGCAACCAGGGGGGACATTAGGTCCCCCGTTTATATTAATAGCCTCCACCCGGGTCACGGGTGGGAATGCGGGGGGCACTATGTCCCCCAAATTTTAGTTATTTGTGTTCTCCACCATGAAGGACGTGGGCCTTGGGCCCCAGTAGCTGCCCAGTCACTAGTAGTTTTAAATTTGTTAAGCCGACATGCCCCTACTCGCGGCATGCCGCGAGTACGGGCATGTGGGAGGATTTAAACTCCCTTTTATTAATATGGGGGTCATAGTGACCCCCATAGGTGTTAATGCAGAGGGGATGGGTCGGTAGGTATTAATATTTATTACAAGGAAGGCGCTGGTAGCGCTGCTGGCTCCCTCCTTGTTTTTTTTTTGTGCATGCGCAGTGCTGTTTTCGTCCTAATGGACGAAAACTATTTTTTTTTTAAGAATTTCATTTTTAAAATGAATGGTTTGCGGACAAAATTCAGGGTTGACAAATGAAATTTTTATTTAGTACGAAATCATTTGTACGAAAGAAATATTTCACTGGAGCACATGTCTAGTGCTTATAGTGTTTCTTTAAGACCGCATAATGCTACATTATTGCCACTAGACTCATATAAACTAAGGAAATCCATCATGTAATCTCTGTTTGCACAGTACCCAAATTGTGTTCTGCAATGATTAGTATTATAGAATGCGACAGCAGATAAGAACCATTCGGCCCATCTAGCCTGCCCAATCCTCCAAACACTTTCACTAGTCCCCGGCCCTATCCTATAGCTAGGATAGCCTTATGCCTATCCCACGCATGCTTAAACTCCTTTACTGTGTTAACCTCTACCACTTCAGCTGGAAGGCTATTCCATGCATCCATTACCCTCTCAGTAAAGTAATACTTCCTGATATTATTTTTAAACCTTTGTCCCTCTAATTTAAGACTATGTTCTCTTGTTGTGGTAGTTTTTCTTCTTTTAAATATAGTCTCCTCCTTTACTGTGTTGATTCCCTTTATGTATTTAAATGTTTCTATCATATCCCCCCTGTCTCGTCTTTCCTCCAAGCTATACATGTTAAGATCCTTTAACCTTTCCTGGTAAGTTTTATCCCGCAATCCATGAACCAGTTTAGTAGCCCTTCTCTGAACCCTCTCTAAGGTATCAATATCCTTCTGAAGATACGGTCTCCAGTACTGTGTACAATACTCCAAGTGAGGTCTCACCAGTGTTCTGTACAATGGCATGAGCACTTCCCTCTTTCTACTGCTAATACCTCTCCCTATACAACCAAGCATTCTGCTAGCATTTCCTGCTGCTCTATTTACGGTGTTCGTCATTTTAGTGACTACTTATAGTGCTGGTGGAAAAACATACTGTTTTTCTGGTGACGGTGCCTGAGGGTGCTCTCTACCTCAGGGTCCTCCCCTCCCTCGCTCTTGAAGGGAAAAGGGGTTAAAACTTTACCTTTTTCCAGCGCGGGCGGAGAGCTGCCCTTCCCTTCTCCTTCCGATTTCCTGGGCTAGCGTTACGCGCAAAAGGAAGGCAAAGGCATAGCTCGTATGGAAAGTACGCTTTTATGGACGCTATGCGTTTCACCGTGAAAATCACAGTGAGAAGCATCTAGTTGCTTTTCTTTCTCTAAAGTGGCTGCCACGACATTGTTACTAGAGGATTAGGGGGAAGGCTAACTCATTCATAAACATAGCAGTTTCTCTGAAACTGCTATGTTTATAAAAATAAGTTAACCTTAGCGGATTTGAGACTCCAGACCCTACCAAGCTTAGCGTGGTCTGGGTGCTCAGAGTGGTTCTTACCGTAGCCAATTACCCCCCTAAATCCCTTTCTCATATGTTGAGGTTAGGACTCTAAAAAAATGGGTTAACCCTAGCTGGACCTGGCACCCAGACCACTTCATTAAGCTGAAGTGGTCTGGGTGCCTAGAGTGGTTCTTTAAGTCATCAGAAATAATCACCCCTAAATCCCTTTCCTCATATGTTGAGGTTAGGACTCTATCAAATATTCTGTACTCTGCCCTTGGGTTTTTACGTCCAAGATGCATTATCTTGCACTTATCCAAATGTCAGTTGCCACAATTCTGACCATTTTTCTAGTTTACCTAAATCATTTGCCATTTGGCTTATCCCTCCTGGAACATCAACCCTGTTACATATCTTAGTATCATCAGCAAAAAGACATACCTTACCATCAAGACCTTCTGCAATATCACTAATAAAAATATTAAAATGAATGGGTCCAAGTACAAATCCCTGAGGTACCCCACTGGTGACAAGCCCAAGCTTCGAATATATTCCATTAACTACAACCCTCTGTTGCCTGTCACTCAGCCACTGCCTTACCCATTCAACAATATTGGAATCCAAACTTAAAGATTGCAGTTTATTGATAAGCCTTCTATGTGCAACAGTGTCAAAAGTCTTACTGAAATCTAGGTAAGCAATGTCTACTGCACCACCCTGATCTATAATTTTAGTTACCCAATCAAAAAAATCAATAAGATTAGTTTGGCATGATCTCCCTGAAGTAAACCCATGTTGTCGCTGATCTTGAAATCCATGTGTTTTTAGATGTTCAACAGTCTGGGTCACTAGAGGCTGGGTCACTTGCTGCACTGGCCAATCACAGCCATGCCATTAGTAGGCATGGCTGTAATGGCTTCTAAGGGCACCAGAGTCAAACGCTTGTTGATTGGCTGCCCTGCAGCCTTTCAAAACGCGCCATTAAATCGCCGAACACCGAACTCCAACCCGAACATACAGTGATATGTCCATGTTCGTGTTCGGGTCCGGGGTCCAAAAACGGTAATGTCCGGGACGAACCCGAACTTTTTCAGTTCGGGTTCGCTCAACTCTATTTATCACCCTTTTGCCCCCCTCCAAGTTTAAATACATCCTAGCAAAACCTCTGAACTGCTCACTGAGAACATTTGTTCCCTTTTGAGAAAGATGCAAACCATTTTTTTGTACAGTTTATTTCCAACAGAGCTTCCATGAGAAATAAAGCCAAATCCTTGCTCCCGACACCATTCACCAAGCCACAAGTTGAAGACCCTAATATGCATCTACCTGTCGTTCTGACTGTTATGCACAGGCAGAACTTCAGAGAATGACAGTGTGGAAGCAACCTGCCATTTATCATTGGCAAAAACACAAAAAACTTCCTTTACCTCTGAAACCTCATTGCAAGTCAAGTCATATTGTCCCCAGATGGACAAGTACATCCAATTCCCCTTCCTGCTTTGCTCGCTTAACAATATTACAAATACGTCTCCTGTCTCTGTGAGCAGTAGCTCCAAGAAGACATCTCACAAGGCCACTATTGTCCAGCTCCATGCCTCTTATGTTAGAATCCCCCAACAACAACTGCTTTCTATCAGGCCTCACCTTATCCTTCTTGTCATTGGCAGCAGTCTTGCTCAACTTTGACATAGAGGATGGTGGTTCCACAGACTCGGTGCCTGAGCTTGTCTCCACAACGCCACTACATTCTGTGCCTGACCCTGTCTCCACAACACCACTACACTTGGTGCCTGAGCCGCCTGTCTCCACAACACCACTACACTCAGTGTCTGAGCCTGTCTCCATAACACCGCTACACTTGGTGTTTGAGCCTGTCTTCATAACACCACTACCCTCAGTACCTGAGCCTGTCACCATAACACCACTACACTTTGAAAGTACGGAAAATGAATTATGTAGAGGAACAGACTGTGCAATATGCCTTTTATCCACAACTTTAAGTCTACCAGATCCTACAGTAAGACATCTGCCATTCCTAGGACGTCACTGCGGCAGTGGTTTTGCAACAGTTCCAGCCTGAGATTGTTTAACAGATAATTTACAAATCTCAGACTTCAAAAATACAATCTCCTGCCCCAATATAGAGAACTGAACTAAGTCTGCCATTTTAATGAGGTGAGTAATTTAAATCAAGCAAATTATTTTTTTTTGTCCTCTTGTATATCTCAGATTACCTTCAGTTTATTTCCAAACACACACTTTGAAGCAGCACTTAGAAGCAGCAACCAAGCTATATTAGCCAATCTAATAACCAAAACCCGTATATACTTCTAATTAGTGGAGTAATAGCTGCTTGATCCAAGGAGACATCTGACTGCTATTTTGGGGTCAAGAAGGGATTTTTTCCTAGTTTGTTGCAAAATTGGAAGCGCTTCAGACTAGGTTTTTTTGCCTTCTTTTGGATCAAAAGCAAAAACATATGTGAAGAAGGCTGAACTTGATGGACGCAAGTCTCTTTTCAGCTATGTAACTATGTAATCTAGGTCATAACTCCTCAAGGCACCACCCACTAGGAATGTTTAACACCTGGGTGGGTCTATGGTTATTTGCAAACAATAGCTAATTAACCAGCAATCAATAGTAAACATCTAGCTAATCAAATCAAATGCCTTACCAATTACCAGCAGGAAATCAAACCTTGTGCAATCAGTAACCATTTCCAATAGATGAATCTTACCTGTAACAGTAAAATGAAAAATCTTAGCAAAATCTAAGACAGTTGAAGGATCATTAAAACTCTCCAGTATATCTCCAAGCACACACTTTGACGCAACAGTTAGAAGCAGCAACCAAGCTGTATTAGCCATTATATTCATGGGTGTGCCCTCAACAGTGGAAAACAATTCAAAAAAATGATAGTGACCAATGAAATTCTGCTTCTGATTCCACTGTTTTCCACATGATTTGGGAATGCTCCAGAACTTTTTAGAACTCTGCCCACTTTTCTGTTAGCAATTCTTCTCTACATCTCCACATGTAATACGACAATACAATGTTGGTCAGAGGAGAGGAGGCTCAATAGAATACATATGTCCACTTAATGGAAGAAAGCCACTGCCAAAAAAATACAGAGCAGGCAAAAATCTTTGTTTATGCTCAAAGATCAGACACATGAAATTGCACAACATGTGTTTCAGACTGTTGGGTCCAAAACGTATTAGGTTTTGATTCTACCATTCATGCAGTTGACGGAGACGATGTATATGGAACTGAAATCCTGTGATCACTCTTAGATATTTAAGGGAGGGAAGCATTCAGTCCAACATAGAATGTGACTGCAGATAAGAACCATCCGGCCCATCTAGTCTGCCCAATTTTCTAAATACTTTCATTAGTCCCTGGCCTTATCTTATAGTTAGGATAGCCTTATGCCTATCCCACGCATGCTTAAACCCCTTTACTGTGTTAACCTCTACCACTTCAGCTGGAAGGCTATTCAATGCACCCACTACCCTCTCAGCAAAGTAATACTTCCTAATATTATTTTTATCCTTGAAGTCCCACAAGAGGGACGAAACGCGTTGGATTATTGGACTTAGTGGATTCTTTTTTATTTTATGTACTTATATCTGTGTGCTGCTATTTCTGTGGGACTACTTACCATTCTTCAGTTCCTAAGGTGGAGACATGCAGACTTCTTTTAAACCATTTATAAGTGCAATCATATATTAAAATATTTTGTATTTCCTTTTTCCTTTATAACATTAGAAACATCAGTATTGCAAAACAGCACTACATATTTGAAGATACCCCCATGGGGATATATGTCCACTAATCTATAGTTTTTTCTTCCTTTTTAAATATTTGTCATAGTTTATTATCAGGTTGTAGTTTATATTTATTAGCTTCATCCTCCTTTTATATATTTCACATATTTATGTGTATAAATAATCTTCCTTGTTTTCTATATATATGGGTTGCCAGTGAGACGTATCTTTCTTGGTAGCTCTGTTTTATACTAAGGGATTTTACTTCTAACTTTAATTGCATGTGTCTGATCTGTGAATATCAGCTTAGGATTTTTGTATTCTTCAAAACGCATTGGCCGTGGTGTTCTTCCATAAACCCGACACATGTATTCTAATGAGCCTCATATAATACGTTGCCAAGCATTATGATTCTAACTGGAACCAATGACAATGTTCTTTGGTAGTGGAAATTGAAAAAAAACTATTTGTTCTCTTGTCTGTATTATATAGTTGATACATTCACTTTTCCTAGACACAAGCAAAGACCCCAGTGAAAATTAGCAAACACAATATGCTGGGGAACTAAATTCTTTCCAAGTTTAAAGTAATCACATTTCTCAGTTAATTGATATTCTGTGTTTGATTTATCTTGTCTGTCTATACATGCACATAATTTCTAAGAAATGTCTGATATAATCTACATTTATTATATGGAATTTTTTGTTATCGAATAGTTTTTTCTTCTTTCTTAAATGTAAAAGCATGTGGCCCTTATTTGAAGTGATGAGTAAACTAGATCCAGCTGCTTTTAACATCCATTCACATTGCTGTCAGGGGGAATTATCAGGTGAAGAAAGACAGATGTGATTTAGACCTCATGTACAATATGACCTTTTTCCTGCTTTCCTTCAAATTGTCAGTGCTCCTTTGATACCTACATTAGATTATTAAAATGACCTGTACGTGTAGAGGCGAGATGCAACCACTGAAGCAAAACATGCTATTTACCTGGTTGTCAATTGGTGGAACAATATTAGCTTCTTAATAGTAGGAACATAGTTACCAACATTCCAACTGCAGTGGTAAGGATAACACCCAAATTGGCTAAGTCATCATTGTTAGGCCAGTAAGATTTTGTCATTTATAAATAGGGGCATAAATTCTCGGGATGAAAATATAATTTTGCCTCTTTATAAATCGCTGGTAAGATCACACCTTGAATATGCTGTGCAATTTTGGGCACCTGGTTTAAAGAAGGATATCATGGCACTAGAAAAAGTGCAGAAACAAGCTACAAAATTGATAAAAGGAATGGAGCATTTTAGTTACGAAGAAAGGTTAAAAAATGTAAATCTCTTTAGTTTGGAAAAACGGCGCCTCAGAGGGGATGTGATAACGTTATACAAATATATTCGGGGCCAGTACAAACCATTATCTGGAAATATATTCATAAACAGGGCTATACATAGCACACGAGGTCACACATTTAGGCTGGAAGAAAGGAGATTTCATCTAAGGCAAAGAAAAGTTTTTTTTACAGTAAGAGCAATAAGGATATGGAATTCTCTGCCTGAAGAGGTGGTTTTATCAGAGTCTATATAACTATGTAATCTATGTAAGGTGAACTCTCTCCTGAAGCTAAGTAAGTTTGGAAAATTGCAGCAGAAAATATGACCACTGACCCCGGGTGAACATTTGCTCCATGTATATAAGGAGGAATACAAGTAAAGGTAAGGTTTTGTCTTAACAGCCACTTATATCTGTTGGGTAATGTTTTGTCTTCCTCCAGTCACTGATCTTTAGCTACAACTATGATTCCCGCAAGACACAAAGATTACACGATCAAGAACATAGCAAAGTCAGACAAGCCAAGTTAACCAGTAGTCAAGCAAAACGAATCATCATATTCTTATCCATATAGATGTACCTGGGCCTTGTCATACTTTGCTGCATCTAGTAAACTGATATAAAGCAAGGAATAGCAAGAGTGAACTTAGATGCAAGGACACATGAAGAAGGATATGGGTATCGGAAAGTCAGCATCCAGCAAAGAATTACGTCGCTTCTGTTCCAGTGTAGCTTGCTTTGGAAAAGGTCAAAGTAATTATGGCATGAAGTTGAGGAAGGTGATTTCAAGCAATAAATGGAAAATATGAAACCTGCTGAATAAAGTGCCTAGTATTCCCTCAACATTTATTACTTTTTGGGTAAAACATAACAGTAGCAAACTAGTGGTTCAGCAAGTAGGTGCATAATAAAAATACGAATTACCAAAGTTTTTCCTGTATATATTGCTAGATAAGAGTGCTTAAAAATTAAAATAGACTTTATGCCTTAAAAAGATACACAGTACACAGGTTGTACATTAAAGGAACACAGACCCTGCTTTATGAGAACCAGGTTAGCTATATGGAGGTAAGCACATACATCCAGAACCACACTCATTGGCTGAGAGAGCTCAACTGATGTTTGTGAAATGTTAAAACTTCAAATACAATAAATATAACAAAAAGTAGAAATACCGCCAGGTAATTTTAATAGGCTACTATGGTATAAACTTTACAAACTTCATCCAGTTCTGCATTGATTTAAGTTTAGTCACTAAACAATGCTTACTGATAGTGGGCTTCACTCCTATCAGGAGTTCATCTGTGGTCCTACCACTCTGAATTGTCCTCTGAATTTAATCAACTCTATAGAGACCCAAACTTACACATACATCCCTTTTGACCTAAGATACATTGAATCACTTTCAAGCCACTGGGGTCACATCAAAAGAATGAATGATTTATGTTGTAGAAAGTTTATTAGTCTAGACAAAACATACTTCCTACATGTACTTTAAAATTCTCTGTTGGCCCACAAACCTTAAACCTTGGGCAAAACCTAAGAGAATCATTTTAATAATATCTACTAGACTTAGCCTAGCCACATTAACAACATCTTAATGGAGCTTATAAAATCAAAAGTGGGCATGGGCTTGTCACCAGTGGGGTACCTCAGGGATCTGTACTTGGACCCATTCTCTTTAATGTTTTTTTGTTTTGCTTTTTTAATTCTTTATTTTTCAATTTTTTTAACTTGGCATAAACAGTAAGACAAACGTAATAGAATATCGGCTTGTGCAAAAGCCTATAGTACATGTCGTGCAATTCCACTTTGTTATACATTATGTAGTTCAGTACATTATCTTTTTACTCAGCTCAATTCTACTGCCAACCAAGGTGTATTTTTAGAAGAGTACACTGAAGATAGCTATAACCGGCTGCCAATTCGCACTTCTGCCATTGTACCATTTGTTTTTCTCACCTTCTGTTTCTACAGAGCTTGTACCTCCCTTTTGCTTATCCTTTGTATCTGGCATATGCTTGGTCCCATGTATGGGATAAGAAAAGAGAAAGGTAAAGAAAGAGAAGAAAGGAAAAGATAGACACTTAGAAAGAGATGAGGGGGCACTGAAGCACACTGCGGGGAACAGGGGTGGCCGGTCCTTAACACTTGTGACTATGATGCATTCCTATTGGCTTTGTCTATGGCGACTGTCTTTAATGTTTTTATTGGTGATATTGCAGAAGGTCTTGATGGTAAGGTATAGAAACATAGAAACATAGAATGTGACGGTAGATAAGAACCATTCGGCCCATCTAGTCTGCCCAATTTTCTAAATACTTTCATTAGTCCCTAGCCTTATCTTATAGTTAGGATAGCCTTATGCCTATCCCATGCATGCTTAAACTCCTTTACTGTGTTAACCTCTACCACTTCAGCTGGAAGGCTATTCCATGCATCCACTACCCTCTCAGTAAAGTAATACTTTCTGATATTATTTTTAAACCTTTGTCCCTCTAATTTAAGACTATGTCCTCTTGTTGTGGTAGTTTTTCTTCTTTTAAATATAGTCTCCTCCTTTACTGTGTTGATTCCCTTTATATATTTAAATGTTTCTATCATATCCCCCCTGTCTCGTCTTTCCTCCAAGCTATACATGTTAAGATCCTTTAACCTTTCCTGGTAAGTTTTATCCTGCAATCCATGAAGCAGTTTAGTAGCCCTTCTCTGAACCCTCTCTAAGGTATCAATATCCTTCTGAAGATACGGTCTCCAGTACTGTGTACAATACTCCAAGTGAGGTCTCACAAGTGTTCTGTACAATGGCATGAGCACTTCCCTCTTTCTACTGCTAATACCTCTCCCTATACAACCAAGTATTCTGCTAGCATTTCCTGCTGCTCTATTACATTGTCTGTCTACCTTTAAGTCATCAGAAATAATCACACCTAAATCCCTTTCCTCAATTGTTGAGGTTAGGACTCTATCAGATATTCTGTACTCTGCCCTTGGGTTTTTACGTCCAAGATGCATTATCTTGCACTTATCCACATTAAATGTCAGTTGCCACAATTCTGACCATTTTTCTAGATTACCTAAATCATTTGCCATTTGGCTTATCCCTCCTGGAACATCAACCCTGTTACATATCTTAGTATCATCAGCAAAAAGACATACCTTACCATCAAGACTTTCTGCAATATCACTAATAAAAATATTAAAGAGAATGGGTCCAAGTACAGATCCCTGAGGTACCCCACTGATGACAAGTCCAAGCTTCAAATATATTCCATTAACTACAACCCTCTGTTGCCTGTCACTCAGCCACTGCCTTACCCATTCAACAATATTTGAATCCAAACTTAAAGATTGCAGTTTATTGATAAGCCTTCTATGTGCAACAGTGTCAAAAGCCTTACTGAAATCTAGGTAAGCAATGTCTACTGCACCACCCTGATCTATAATTTTAGTTACCCAATCAAAAAAATCAATAAGATTAGTTTGGCATGATCTCCCTGAAGTAAACCCATGTTGTCTCTGATCTTGAAATCCATGTGTTTTTAGATGTTCAACAATCCTATCCTTTAACATGGTTTCCATCACTTTCCCCACTACTGAAGTAAGGCTTACTGGCCTATAGTTGCCCGACTCCTCCCTATTACCTTTCTTGTAAATGGGCACAATATTCGCTAACTTCCAATCTTCTGGGACTACTCCTGTTAACAATGATTGGTTAAATAAATCTGTTAATGGTTTTGCTAGTACACCACTAAGCTCTTTTAATAGCTTTGGGTGTATTCCATCAGGTCCCATTGACTTATTTGTCTTTACTTTTGACAGTTGAAATAGAACCTCTTCCTCTGTAAACTCACGTGTAATAAATTACTCATTTATCCTTTTTCTCAACTGAGGTCCTTTTCCTTCATTTTCATCTTTAAATACAGAACAAAAATATTCATTGAGGCAGTCAGCTAGACCTTTATCCTCTTCTACATACCTTCCTTCTTTTGTTTTTAATCTAACTAATCCTTGTTTTACTTTTCTTTTCTCATTTATGTATCTAAAAAATGTTTTGTCCCCCTTTTTTTACTGACTGTGCTATTTTTTCTTCTGTGTGTGATTTGGAAGCTCTTATAACTTGCTTAGCCTCTTTCTGCCAAATCTTATAGATCATTTTGTCTTCCTCACTCTGTTTTGTTTTTATAATTCCTAATTGCTAACTTTTTGTTTTTAACTATTTTGGCCACATCTGCGGAGTACCACAGTGGTTTCTTGAATTTTTTGCTTTTACTGACAAGCCTAATGCAATTTTCTGTTGCCTTCAATAGTGCAACTTTTAAATAATCCATTTCTCTTGGAGTCCATTTAAATTGCTCCAGTCTGATAATGACTCCTCTACACATATTCTAATTTTAGAAAAGTCTGTTTTTCTAAAGTCTAAAACTTTTGTTTTTGTGTGGTGTGACTCAGTCACTGTTCTTATATTAAACCACACTGACTGATGATCACTGGATCCTAAACTTTCACCTACAGTAATATCTGATACCAAATCTCCATTTGTTAACACTAAATCTAGTATGGCCTCTTTACGAGTTGGCTCTTCAACAACTTGTTTTAGAGACAATCCCAGTAGTGAGTTTAGCATATGTGTGCTCCTGGCACAAGTAGCTAATTTTGTTTTCCAATTTACATCAGGAAGATTAAAGTCACCTATGATGATAACTTCCCCCTTCATTGTCATTTTAGCTATTTCCTCAACTAGTAGATTATCTAACTCTTCAATTTGTCCTGGGGGCCTATAAATCACACCTACACGAGTTACTGTGTGATTACCAAATTCTAACGTAACCCAAACGGACTCTATGTTTGTCTCACTAACTTTTATTAGGCTAGATTTTATGCTATCCTTCACATACAGGGCCACCCCTCCCCCTTTCTTGCCTTCCCTATCTTTTCTATATAAAGAGTACCCTGGTATTGCTATGTCCCAGTCATTTTTCTCATTATACCATGTCTCAGTAACAGCGACTAAATCTACACTATCAGTTGCCATTATTGCCACAAGTTCATGGATCTTTTTCCCTAAACTGCGAGCATTTGTAGACATGACTCTAAGCTTATCATTTTTTAACACACTTGCTACAGGCACCTTCTGTCCTTGTTTTGGGGGACAATTGGATTGATGTTTTATCACCCTTTTGCCCCCCCCCCCCTCCTAGTTTAAATACATCCTTGCAAAATCTCTGAACTGCTCACTGAGAACATTTGTTCCCTTTTGAGAAAGATGCAAACCATCTTTTTTGTACAGCTTATTTCCATTCCAAACAGAGCTACCATGAGAAATAAAGCCAAATCCTTGCTCCCGACACCATTCACCAAGCCACAAATTAAAGTCCCTAATACACATCCGCCTGTCGTTCTGAGTGTTATGCAAATGCAGAACTTCAGAGAATGACAGTGTGGAAGCAACCTGCCGTATATCATTGGCAAAAACACTATAAACATCCTTAACCTCTGAAACCTCATTGCAAGCCAAGTCATTTGTCCCTAGATGGACAAGTACATCCAATTCCCCTTCCTGCTTTGCTTGCTTAACAATATTACAGATACGTCTCCTGTCTCTGTGAGCAGTAGCTCCGGGAAGACACCTCACAAGACCACCATTGTCCATCTCCACACCTCTTATGATCGAATCCCCCAACAACAACTGCTTTCTATTAGGCCTCACCATAGTCTCCAAGCTGGTCTCCACAACACCACTAGCCTCAGTGCCTCTCTCCACAAAACCACTAGCCTCAGTGCCTCTCTCCACAAAACCACTAGCCTCAGTGCCTCTCTCCACAACACCACTTGCCCCAGTGCTTTTTGCTGATGATTCTAAGATATGTAACAGGGTTGATGTTCCAGGAGGGATAAGTCATATGGAAAATGATTTAGGTAATCTAGAAAAATGGTCAGAGTTGTGGCAACTGACATTTAATGTGGATAAGTGCAAGATAATGCATCTTGGACTTAAAAAACCCAAGGGCAGAGTACAGAATATTTGATAGAGTCCTAACCTCAACATATGAGGAAAGGGATTTAGGGGTGATTATTTCTGATGACTTAAAGGTAGGCAGACAATGTAATAGAGCAGCAGGAAATGCTAGCAGAATGCTTGGTTGTATAGGGAGAGGTATTAGCAGTAGAAAGAGGGAAGTGCTCGTGCCATTGTACAGAACATTGGTGAGACCTCACTTGGAGTATTGTACCCAGTTCTGGAGACCGTATCTCCAGAAGGATATTGATACTGTAGAGAGAGTTCAGAGAAGGGCTACTAAACTGGTTCATGGATTGCGGGATAAAACTTACCAGGAAAGGTTAAAGGATCTTAACATGTATAGCTTGGAGGACAGACGAACAGAAACATTTAAATACATAAAGGGAATCAACACAGTAAAGGAGGAGACTATATTTAAAAGAAGAAAAACTACCACAACAAGAGGACATAGTCTTAAATTAGAGGAGCAAATGTTTAAAAATAATATCCGGAAGTATTACTTTACTGAGAGGGTAGTAGATGCATGGAATAGCCTTCCAGCTGAAGTGGTAGAGGTTAACACAGTGAATGAGTTTAAGCATGCATGGGATAGGCATAAGGCTATCCTAACTATAAGATAAGGCCAGGGACTAATTAGAAAATTGGGCAGACTAGATGGGCCGAAAGGTTTTTATCTGCCATCACATTCTATGTTTTTATGTGTGTAGGCGCTCAGAATACAACAAATAGTGAACAAACTGTGAGAAACACTATTCTAACAACTGTTCCCTCTCCAATTATTCTAAATTACCACAATTTCCAAAAACAAAGTGAGGTGTGCTCATACACAAACACTTATACTTATCTACTGTTTCCATTCCTTATGATGTTATTGTGAACATATAAAAAGATTGCACCAATAGTGCAAATCAAACCAATAACAGATTACGTTATGAAATGCATAAAGTGAACATAAAGTGTCTTAATATAAATTGTAAATTAAAATCTTAATATTGAATAATAGATCATATTAATTAATGACAAGATGCTAATAAAGAAAGCATATTTAATCACATATATAAAATATGTAAGTAGATAAATAGATACATATAAACAGTCTCAATGAAAAAGTGTCCAAGAAACATATTTTTGCTAAATCTTCCCTTGTTTATGGTATTACTAGTAACTCACAAGATGAAGAGCCACGATTTGGCTCAGTGCCCAGAAATAAGATGTCATTATCTGGAATAAAGACTGCTCTCCAGCCAATGTACTCAGTGTATAGAGTATATACATATATATGTATGTGAGGTATTCTGCTACGGACACAGCTTATTGTATAAGCACTCAAATCATGGAAAACCAGGAAGTGGTGTTAAAAAAACAGGTTTTTAAAATCAATACAATTTATTATGCTTATGTAGTATTTAAAAGCAAATAAACGGCAGATAACAGTCATTCGGCCCATCTAGTCTGCCCAATTTTCTAAATACTTTCATTAGTTTCTTATCTGCCACTTCAGCTGGAAGGCTATTCCATGCATCCACTACCCTCTCAGTAAAGTAATACTTTATATATTTTAATGTTTTTATCATATCCCCCCTGTCTAGTCTTTCCTCCAAACTTTCCTTTAACCTTTCCTGGTAAGTTTTATCCGGTAATCCATGAACCAGTTTTGTAGCCCTTCTCTTAACTCTCTCCAAAGTATCAATATCCTTCTGAAGATACGGTCTCCAGTACTGCATACAATACTCCAAGTGAGGTCTCCAGTACTGCATATTCTGTACAATGGCATGAGCACTTCTCTCTTTCTACTGCTAATACCTCTCCCTATGCAACCAAAAATTCTACTAGCATTTCCTGCTGCTCTATTATATTGTCTGCCTACCTTTAAGTCATCTGAAATAATTTTCCTTAAATTCCTTTCCTCAGGTGTTCAGATTAGGACTGTATCAAATATTCAACTTAGGCACCCACGAGAGGTAGCTAAGTATAGGAAGAGTATTTTGTTTTCACATGCATTCGAGTGGCTAATGAATATAGTGTCCACCTCCTTTGGTGTGTAGCTCAGCCCGAGACATGTTTTGCACACAGTCGTGCTTCCTCAAGTAGAGATGAGCTTGCTTTGAACTCAGCTTATATATGTCACGATTCGGGGAACCCAACACGCTGGCACACACACACACACACACACACACACACAAGGTGCCGTACCGGACCTTAGAGTGGCCGGGCTAAGCACACACAGAATAGTCAGGAAACAAGCCGAGTAAGGGGAACCAGAAGACAGAATAACGTGAAACGAGCCGAGGTCAAAGGGTAGGAGAAAGTCACAGAGTCAGATAAACAAGCCAGAGAGTACGTAACCAGAAGTACAAGGTAAGTAGCAATACTAGAAAGCAAAGACCACAATAGGGCAGGGAGGAACAGGAAAGGTAAGTATTTAAACCATAAGGTTAATTCTGATTGGATAATTTCCAATTAGAATTAACAATCACACGTGGGAGATATCTAGACCTCCCACTGTGATTGAGGCACTGTGCCTTTAACGCCGGGTCAGGTGACTGACCCCGGTGTGTACAAACTTGGGCGGTCTCCAGCGTGCAGCGTCATGTATGCTGCCGCTGGGGGACGTGGAGGAAACGGCGGGCGGCATCCGAGGCTGGAAGGATGCCGCTCGCCGGACCCAGGAGGAGGAGGGGACCGCGGACGGCTGGAGGGTGAGTACCGCGAGCGGAGTGCAGCCTCCCCTCGCAGCCGCCTGCGGGATCCCGACAATATATATATATCGTTAAGTGCTTTTCCTATTGGCTACTCTGGAAAACTTAATTGGTGTGCATAATGAGGCAAATCTTAATTACACAATAATTGCTTAACTAGCCTCTAACTATGCACATTAGCCCCTTGGCAAAGTATCAATCAAAGAAAATATATCATATAAAAATACAATGTATACTAGTATGACATAATGAAATGCATATAACTGGAGTGCAATGTCTATACCAAATAAAATAAAACAAAACTATTATAAATATTCGTACTAAAAAAATACACTCATATCAGAAAAAGAGTGCATTACCCCACCACATACCACCACAGAATCATGTATCACAAAAAAATAAATAAAATTGGCAGCACTAATTATGTACAAAAACCAACAACAAATAAATATTGAATAAAAACAAACTGTATATATAAGCAGCCAAAATACATAAAGGACAAATGAAAATGACTAAAAATAAATATAATTGCAAGTATAAAAAAAAAAAAAAATGGGGGGTCAGGGGGGCAGAGCTAGCAAGCAACCTGTTCAGCTCCTCAAGATAACTCTAAAATCTACCTTAAATCACCTTTATTCAAACCCATCCAGCTCCCTAGACCAGATATTCGTCCTCACTGAATCAACCCTCATCGATAAATGCCGTTCTTTCAGCCACCAAAACAATCTAAGCCAAGATGCCGGTGCGGGGCCTACCTCAGACCTGGCCACACTCCTTGGTGGCTCAGTGCTTGAGTAACCGGCGGACACATCCTTCTCGTCTCCACCCATGGCCGGTATACGGTTGTATGCCAGCCATGGGACGCTGCTCACAGTAGCCAAACATGGACAGCAGGGATATCGGGACCATGCTGCAAAGGCCCACATAGCCTAGGTCAACTTCCGTACACCGCCACACTGCCAGAGAGCATGGAGTCAGAGACATCACCAGACCCTCAACCCACACCACAGCACCCTCCTGACCCTTTTGACGACTCAGCTCCAACTACTAAAAGTGACCTGCGACATCCAGGAAGTCTGGGCATCTGACCTGATGCTTATCAGATCTGACATGCAAGTGGTAAATGTATGCATAACATCAGCAGAGGAAACCATCAAGGACACCCAGAACGACCTTACATTCATCAAAATGCATGCAGAATTCCAATCACAGCAAATGGCCCTTGACCCATTGTCATGTATTCATCCGCTTATAGAAATGTGGTTACATTTACTGTCTACACAGGAAAAGTTGTGCCGAACAGCAACCTAATCCACAGAAGGGTTAATGCTGAGCAGAAATTATGCAAATGAAACCTGGTAACTGACTTTGGGGTCAAAGGCCGGTTACAGCCTATCAGAACTAAAGGAGGGGTATTTAGGCCCAGTTCTCATCCTGCTCAGTGCCCTGTCATGATTTCCCTTGTGGTTGTCCGAGAGCGTGTTCCTGTTTATAGTTTTCTACCTAGTTTTTGACTTTGGCTTTGTTTATTGACTTCTCTATATTCTGATATCCTGACTCCTGGCTTTCCTCATCGCTGCGTCCCTTTCTGTGTTCCCTGACCTCGGCTAGTATTTTTGACTATTCTATGTACGTTAACTCCGGCCATTCTAAGGACCGGTAATACGTTACTTATTTGTCATCCATGCTATACAGTTCTACGTGCTGGATCAAACAGTAATCCTGACATCTTGAACCTGCTAAACAGAGCCTGGTACAGCTCTGTGAAATGTGAGTGGTAGTCCAAAGTAATAATTTTGTTCTTTGTTTGAAACAGTTCACACTATGTTGTAATTCATTTATTAGGTATTATCCTAACTTATTTCGGCTCATGGTAGTATTTTTTACTTGTATCATTTCACATATTTGGAGTGTGCATGTAGACTGGTATACTTTGTTTACTTCTGAATGTTTATGTTCGGTGCTATTGGGAAGCACTTTAATCAGTCACATCATCTACTTATCTTTGAAATATTAATTGTGAAATGCCATACACTATCTTGATTGTAATAAATATTTTTTTATTACTTGAACTAAGTTAAATTTCAGGAGTGGAGCCCACTGTCCCAATATGTTAACACGCCTCCAGCTGCCACTGTGAAGATGTGTTTTTTAGAATTAATTTTATTACGTATTATAAAAAAGCTGAAGAAAGGGTGACCACTCTAGTAATTTTACAAATAAAAAAGGGTAATGAATCTAAAAATACCAAAATAAACATTTTCTATGCTTAATTTTAATCTTCTCAAATGCTCAGCATACATTAATATACATTTTTCCTTCTGTATGTTGAGACCCTGCTCACTGTATAGAAAGAGCTCCGATAACTTATCTGCATTACTTGTTGGAACACAACATCTTATCACTTAATAAAACTGTTCTAAGGGCAGGATAACCAGATCTACCAGATTTTCCTGGACACATATCACATATACATATTGATGGGCAGCACATGAAAAGGGTAACCATGTAATATGTAGAATTCAGAAGAAGGTGTATTAGATTAAGAAATTAGCATTATACACACTGCATAGCAACCTTTTTCATGCATTTTCATAAATATGAGAAACTTATATGTGTCCCTGTACACATGATGGTTCTGCGATTTAAGTGATTTTTCCAACACATCATCAGTTATGCACTTATGCAAGACATTTAGGCTGGAATAAAGGAGATTTCATCTAAGGCAAAGAAAAAGTTTTATTACAGTAAGAGCAAATAAGAATATGGTATTCTCTGCCTGAAGAGGTGGTTTTATCAGAGTCCATACTGCAATTGGATACATACTTGCAAAAACACAACATACAGGGATATCATTTCTAATTAGTGGGGTAATAGCTGCTTGATCCAAGGAGACATGACTGCTATTCTGGGGTCAAGAAGGCATTTTTTTCCTAGTTTGTTGCAAAATTGGAAGCGCTTCAGACGAGGTTTTCTGCCTTCTTTTGGATCAACAGCAAAATCATTTGTAAGGAAGGCTGAACTTGATGGACACAAGTCTCTTTTCAGCTATGTAACTATGTATAACTATGTAAGACCACCCCTGTGAATTACGGTTTATCTACACAACCCACATTACAGAATCAATGGCAAAATAATCTCAGGGCATATAGTGTGTTTTATTACTCCTATCATCATTATATAGTGTAATGTTAGGGTTTAAGATGTTGTATATACAGTGAATGTTTACTAAATATTTGGCTAATTGAGATATTGTCTCCTCCAACACCAAAAAGAAATGGTAGGACTATAAAGCAATTTTTTTTACTAATATTTGCACATTGTTTTTATAGAAAATCTCTTTAAAGTTTATCCATAAATAAAATTTTTATAGTGTATTAGAATCCATACTTACTGCAGTGCAACATTATTGTAAAAAAATAAAATAAAAAATATTTGCTTTGTATTATCTTTACTGGGGTATGTTGGATCACCCATGAGTTGTCATCATCAAATATTAATCATCTAGTTCTGCTGCTGAGAATTTTAATAAAGTGTAAAGCATACAGATTTAATGTCAGATAATAAAAAAAAGAAAGTGTGATCTTATTTCAAAACATCTGTTCTCCATGTGTGGAATCATTTTAAAGGGACTTAATTTCCTATTAAGCATCACCCCTTAATTTACCTTTTATGAGGCAGATGCTTGCCAATGAAATTACATGTGATATGACAAGGCATATAAACACGAAGCCCAGAAGCTTATATACGTTTTTCTCGACTTTGCCCAACCGTGTGGCCTTTGACTGTTTATGGAATATGTGTAGATCAAGAACAATTGGACAGTTGTGTTTGGACTTTATAGTTCACTGGAAGAAAATGCAACCTGTGTGTCTCCTCTAAAAATCTATAACGTAAGCTGCACATAAAATATAATACACACAAAAAAGCAAGGATAATAATAACAAAATGTTCAGTGGTAAGACAATAGAAAAAAAAAATTAAAAAGAAAATATAAGTGAAAATATGCCACAATTTGTACATATTTAAACACAGTCCATATATACTATAAGTGGAATGTCCAAATTCTATAAATAACTGGTTTGGTCTATCAATGGTTCACACATAAAGAGTTCTGCCCATATAGTGACTGATCTAAAATGTGTAATAAAGTTCACCATTCAGTACCGCTGCTGTGGCTGACTACATCCGCTCTTCGTGGGCTAGTGTGCACTCCAAAACCTCTTTGGCATCCTATGTCAGTTGCCTAGCAACCAAACTAGTTTTTCGTCTTTCAAACAAGACTTTCTCAATGGCTCTTCTACTCCATTATAGAGCTGCATCTCAAAATAGGTTATCATAATGGTTCTAAATCAACTGGTTTATTATACACATAAATAGTTGTGCAGCTTCTTCCACAGCTATGCATTTGTTCTATAGATTTTGTTTTTGATGCTAGGGGTATTGATACCAGAGGCGGCTCTCTAATTAGGCAAATTAGGCGGCCGCCTAAGGCCTTGCGCTGATGGGGGCCTCTCGCCTGCCTAAATCGCCTTAGGGCATACTACCATGTCGGGTCCTCAGTCTCCCCCTTCACCCAGCCACACTCACATTAAACCCTCCTAATCCTGTTACTCTCACCCCCTCCAATGATGCCAAATCCACCTGCCCTTGCATTACCACAATTACCCTATCACACTAACCCCCCTCAATCCTGTCAGACGCACCTTCTCTTGCACTGTTGCACACAGTCCCCAACCCTTTCACACTCATCCTCTATCAGTCTCTCCCCTTTACCCTGCCACTGTCACCTTACCACATAAACCTCTCCAATCTTGTCCTCCAACTGTGCCACACTCACCCCAAACCCTGTCACACTCTCCCGCCAACCCTGCCACACTTACCCTTTCACATTAATCTAACCCTGCCACATTAACTCCCTTAATCTTGTCACACTCACCTCCCCTCATTCTGTTACACTGCCTCGTCCAAACATGGCACATTCACCCCAACCCTGTGATACACCCCACAACTATGCCACAAGCAGCCTGTCACATTAACTTCTTCCAATCCTGTCACACTTACTTCCCCATGCCCTGTCACACTCCCTCCTCCAACCATGTCACAATCACCCCCTTATCATTCTCACCCTCCCTCATTCTGTTACACTCCCCCCCGAACCCTGTCTCATTTACCCCCCTCATCCTGTCACAGTTAACCCTTTACTCACCTTGTCACAGTCACAAACTGAAGACATTCATCATACACACATACACAAAGGTCACAGGCAGCCCCGATAAACACCACACACCGCAAGCAGCTACCCTACACACATATGGTCCCAGACACATACTCATAAAGACATACATTCACACACAAGGATACTCTTGGTCTGACACAAACTTTCAAGCACATTCAAAGGTAGACAATGCCAGACACAATCAGAAATACACACACTGGCAGTAATGTATACACGACTGCAAGGCTATGTAATCAGACCTTGCAGTCGTGTATAAATGATTAGCATAATTGCTAATTAAATTTGTTTATTGCAAATTAATTTAGTTTGCAAATTATGCCATAACTACAGTCGGAGAGCTGTCACGTATTCATCTGAACATAAAAATGTGATTAATGGCATTTACTGTCCTGACAGGAAAAGTTGTGCCAAGCAGCAATCAATCCACAGGAGGGTTTGTGCTGAGCAGCAATAATGCAAATAGGTTACAACCAATCAGATCCACAGGCGGGTATTTAGGCCAGTTCTCCGATTGCTCAGTGCCCTGTCGTGGGGGCTTGGCGGCTTGGCGGCTTGCCCATAATGCCGCCGGGTGTGGGGCCCCTCCAGTCAGTCTTCCCGGGACAGAGCCAGCCATCAGTCTGCAATCTCCGCTCTGACTGGAGATTGCGAGATTTACCACGTGGTCTGCAGCTCACTTCCGACAGAGCTGCAGACCAGAAAGCTGGACCACCAGGGAAAGAGGGCGCCCACAGGACCACCAGGGAAGGTATTTATGAGCCCCCTCCACCCACCTACCCCCTGTTACTGCTCCACCATCCCCCTACCCCCTGACACTGCCCCTCCACCCCCCTACCCCTTGTTACCTTCATCCCCCTACCCCTTGTCACTACCCCTCCACCCTCCTACCCTCTGTCACTGCCCCTCCACCCCCCTACCCCTTGTTACCTTCATCTCCCTACCCCTTGTCACTACCCCTCCACCCTCTACCCTTGTCACTACCCCTCCACCCTCCTACCCTCTGTCACTGTCCCTCCACCCTCCTACCCTTGTCACTACCCCTCCACCCCCTCCTACCCCCTGTCACTGTCCCTCCACCCTCCTACCCCCTGTCACTGTCCACCCACCTGCCTGTCACTGCCCTCCATCCTATCCTGTTACTAACCCCCTGCATCCTGTCACTGCCCTCATCCCCCACCCATGTTGCTGCCCTCTAATCCTCTAACCCCTGTTACTTCCCCTCCTACCCCTGTCACTGCCCCTCCACCCCACCACCTGTCACTGCCCCTCCACCTCCCTCTACCCCTGTCTGCCCCTCCACCCCCCACCACCTGTCACTGCCTCCCTCCCTCTACTGTCACTGCCCCTCCTATCCCTTTCACTGCCCCTCCACCTACCCTGTCCTGCCCCTCCACCCCCCACCCCCATGCTGCCCTCCACCTCCCCTCTGCCCCTGTCACTGCCCTCCACCCCTTATGCCCCTGTTACTGTCCTCACCCCCTACAAATGTCACAGCCCCCATCCCTTACCCCTGTTCTCCCCTACCCCTGTCCGGCCCCTCCACCCCCTGTCACTGCCCCTCAGCTCTCTGCCTCCTGTTGCACCCCTCCACCCCCCTACCCTGTCCTGCCTCCATCCCCCTACTCCTTGTCACTGCCCCTCCATCCCCCCTGCTCCTGTTACTACCCCCCACCTCCTGTGCTGCCCCTCCACCCCCCTACCCTGTCACTGCCCCTACATACCCTACCCCCTGTCACTGCCCCTCCACCCCTACACAGTCACAGCAACTCCACCCCACACCCTGTCACAGCCCCTCAAGCCCCCACACTATGTCACAGCCCCTCCAGCCCCCTTACCATGTCACAGCCACCCTGTCACAGCCACCGACACATATTTTCACATCCCCCCTACTCTGTCACATCCCCCCCCACCCTGTCATGGCCCCGGCAACCTGTCACAGTCCCCCCTACCCTGTCACAACCCACCTTACTAGCTGTGGGATGACAGCCCCCCCCATCCTGTCATCCCACAGCCATGCACATACCCTGTCACCCCTCCACCCACATCCTGTCAACCCTTCACACACACACCCTGTCAACGCCCTCCCCACACACACCCTGTCACCCCATGCACACACTGTCACCCCATACACATACACTATCACCATGCCCAAACACTTTCAGCCCCCACACAATGTCTCCCCCTTCACCCAGCCACACTCACATTAAACCCTCCTAATCCTGTTACTCTCACCCCCTCCAATGATGCCAAATCCACCTGCCCTTGCATTACCACAATTACCCTATCACACTAACCCCCCTCAATCCTGTCAGACACACCTTCTCTTGCACTGTTGCACACAGTCCCCAACCCTTTCACACTTATCCTCTATCAGTCTCTCCCCTTTACCCTGCCACTGTCACCTTACCACATAAACCTCTCCAATCTTGTCCTCCAACTGTGCCACACTCACCCCAAACCCTGTCACACTCTCCCGCCAACCCTGCCACACTTACCCTTTCACATTAATCTAACCCTGCCACATTAACTCCCTTAATCTTGTCACACTCACCTCCCCTCATTCTGTTACACTGCCTCGTCCAAACATGGCACATTCACCCCAACCCTGTGATACACCCCACAACTATGCCACAAGCAGCCTGTCACATTAACTTCTTCCAATCCTGTCACACTTACTTCCCCATGCCCTGTCACACTCCCTCCTCCAACCATGTCACAATCACCCCCTTATCATTCTCACCCTCCCTCATTCTGTTACACTCCCCCCCGAACCCTGTCTCATTTACCCCCCTCATCCTGTCACAGTTAACCCTTTACTCACCTTGTCACAGTCACAAACTGAAGACATTCATCATACACACATACACAAAGGTCACAGGCAGCCCCGATAAACACCACACACCGCAAGCAGCTACCCTACACACATATGGTCCCAGACACATACTCATAAAGACATACATTCACACACAAGGATACTCTTGGTCTGACACAAACTTTCAAGCACATTCAAAGGTAGACAATGCCAGACACAATCAGAAATACACACACTGGCAGTAATGTATACACGACTGCAAGGCTATGTAATCAGACCTTGCAGTCGTGTATAAATGATTAGCATAATTGCTAATTAAATTTGTTTATTGCAAATTAATTTAGTTTGCAAATTATGCCATAACTACAGTCGGAGAGCTGTCACGTATTCATCTGAACATAAAAATGTGATTAATGGCATTTACTGTCCTGACAGGAAAAGTTGTGCCAAGCAGCAATCAATCCACAGGAGGGTTTGTGCTGAGCAGCAATAATGCAAATAGGTTACAACCAATCAGATCCACAGGCGGGTATTTAGGCCAGTTCTCCGCTTGCTCAGTGCCCTGTCGTGGTTTCCCTTGTGGTTGTCCGAGAGTGCGTTATTGATTATGGTTATTCTGGTTATTTGACTTTGGCATTGATTTTGACTTCCTTGTTTTCTGGCATTCCTGACCCCTGGCTTTTCCTTATTGTTGTGTCTCTTTCTGTATCCCTTGTAGTCCAGCCATTCTAAAGTCCGGTATACGTTACCTATCAGTCCTCTGTGTTACACAAGTCTACGTTCTGGATCATACTGTAATCCTGACACACAGTGGCACAGGGAGCCGCAACGCTGCAAGCCTCTGAACAATGAATACAGAGACTAGCTCTCTGTATCCAGAGCTGCAAGCTTGTCCTTCACTACAAATACAGCACCTTATGCACACAATGCAACCCCAATTTTTTTCCCACTTTTGGGTGTTAGTGGGAGCCTCATGTTTGAGTTTACAAAGTCTAGAGCCGCCACTGATTGATACAAATAGTTTTCTCCAGCTAATTTACTTTGGACTTTTCAATCATTATACATTTTAAACTAACTCAAGTGATCTGGAGTTTAGTTATTACTTAATGTTATGAAAGTGGTATATTCATGATATACATCTGTGTGACATTTCCAAATAAACTAATACTATAAATTAGAGTCTTTTTAGCCTTTTCTAATCATATCTCACTAGCAACTGATTTAAACAACAAGTATACAGGTTATATAATTTCCCTTCAAATAGCTTCAACTTCCCAAATTAACTGTACCATCTTACATTATCTGAGGTATACTTTGGGATATAAATATGCAACATACATGACACATTTGTATTTCTTTTTATAAAAGACAAGAATACTTTTCAAATAACACCATTATTGCACACTATAAACATGAAGGCTGAATATGTTGATTGTAGCAGGTCTAAAACCTTCAATGTCTGCGACACACGTATATATCTCGCACACTCCCAACACAATAACTCCAAAAGCCCCCGGTGCTCTACCAAGGTAAGTAGACAAAGTATTTGCAAACAGTTTGAAGTCGAAACTTGCAACACCAAGCTAAATAGAGCATTGCAAGGCTTAGGCCACTGGCTGACAGTTCTCAACTAATGTTCTCAGCTAATGAGCCATCTCTGTACTCTCTGACTAGTGCCTGATGGACAAGATAAAGTGTCAAATTATTAAAAAATGGTTGGACTACAAACCATGGGATTATGCCAGGGCACTGCTGCAATACACAGCGCATGAAGTCAGCTTGTTCAGCAAGCATGAGAGGGTGATCTAATTTAAGTGGACAGCAGGACTTTTAAATAAACAACTTCTATACATTGCTGGAACTTAAGATCAACCACAGTGGGCTCAGGTGTCTTAAATCCAGGACATCAAAAATACCAAAAGAAGAAAATAGGAATTCTCATCTTTCTTAAAAGGGAACTGTCACTTCTCTGAAAAATACATTAGCCAGGGAACACGGTGCAACTGAGGGCTAGAACAGAAACATGGTTTATTATTCTATTAACTATGTTCAATAACAGAAAAAGGAAACAATTATTACAGTGGTTGACAAGGAGCTAAGTTCCAGGATAGATGTATCAATTTATTTTTTCTTTTAATTCTTTATTTTAAATTGCCATCATACACAGTTCAATACAATAGGTACATTGCATAAAATACAAGGCTATAACATTCGACATTCCATCAAAGTGTAAAATATGATAACCTTTATATAGCCATGATACCGCATCATAGTCTCTGACAAGTGGTAGGAACAGTTGTTTATCTGACGACAAGGGTTTTATAAATATATATGAAGATAGTTTAACAGTGGTTGCAACCATGTAATTAGCCCTGCCCTACCCTCTTACTGTTGGCAAGTATGTAAAATGTATAATGTGAAGCTCGGTAATAGGTAGTTATGTCCCCCGCTGAGGCTCGCAGCGGGTGGAACTACAGGCACTGGCCCAACCGAAGGGATACCAGTGATGTTTACCATGTGATAGCTATCCGTCATAGTTAGGGTCACCATCCAGGGTATATATCACCTCCGTTATTAGCTTTCGGGGGTGGGGTGAGGGATTCTGTTTACTGGGTGAGGGGGCAAAAATTTTAAGCCTGGCTAGTAACTTATGATTTGGAGGTTAGAGTCCTGGGGTGTTCTTACAAAAAGTTAAGAAAATGCACGAGGAATGTTCTTTTTTAATTGCATCTCCATGCCATAATTATGAAGACTGCAGTATAAATCCTGCAGTGTCTACAGAATATGTTTGGATATCGTGAATCATGAGTTTTATATGTGATTCTCAGACGCTTATTGTTTATTACATGCTTTGGATCCTGCAAATCATTTTTGGCTGATCAGATAGACCTCTCGTAATGTCTTTAATATTGTTCAAGTACGAAAAAATAAATATATATATTTATATATATATATATATAAAAAAAAAGATAGTTGTGGATAGCTATAAATAACCAAAATGAAACACATTACTTGGTCATTCTTTCACATGAACTTGCTTAGCTCTGTTGATTTTAATGAAGAACATGTGCTTGCATGGAAGTGGCAAATACAATAGAAATTTGCCCTTTCCTAGTAATGGAAGAATAAAGATTAACAGTAGTGTAAATGCAGGAAAGGTGTGTTTTTATATGAAGCAACGAATTGCAATATAATAAAAGAACAATGAATGTGTAGGACAGCAACCGGCCCCAACATCTGTCCCATCCATCCATGTTGGAGAAGGTAACATCTGGAATTCCAGCGGTACTTTAACTGAAGATTAAAAACAAAAAACAAAAACCTTTTAATAAAAGGTGCTTTTTAAAAAAAAAAAAAAATCAGTTTAAGTCTAAGTGAATTCAATGTTAAGACCTATATCTGGAAAATATATAGAACAAAAGTAATATGTGAACTTTATAGTAATAGAAGGAAAAGAGGAACAATTGCAAATTCATAAAGAATGTTCTGTGGTTTTAACCTCTTAACTCCAAAGTACACACAGGTAATCATGTATACATTAGTGACAATTGTATTCACCACTGCCCTAACACCTTGCACAACCTTGGAAATGAAGAACAATTCTGACAAACAAAGTTTTCTTGCAAAACATGGATGTACTATAGATAGGCAAGTGGATAACTTGAGGTTGAACCAACAGCACCTGTTAAGGGCACCTGGCTTTGCAGCATCGATCCTCATGTAGACTATTCTTCCAGCATCACTCCTCTTCTTTATATTCACAGGCAGCTATATGGTTGGCAATGTGCTAACATAGGTAAGCAGCCTAGCGTTTCTGGAAAATATGGAGCCAATATGGGCGATGTGATAAAAAATGTATGGGGTCCATATATGTGAGGCAATGTGACTAAATATGAGGGCTATATATTTGGAGCAAGAGAACAAATTTTGAGACAAGTGTATGGTGGTACTGGTTAGGGAACATAAAAGGAGGAAATGACAAAATATGAGTTATATGGCAGTATGGGAACAATAATGGTAATAATGTGAAGAGTGATTACTTGGGAGAACAATGGCATAGTTGGTAGAATGTGTGGGGGAAATATGTCACATGAACAGGATTGTACTACTGAATGGAAGCGTAGTAACAATGACAAAATATTGTGTATCCAACACCTTAAATATTTAAAATATTGTCTCTGTTCTTTATGTCTATTGCCAAATATAACAACCCCATTCTGTTCCCCATAGAGTCCATAAGACACAATAAACAAATATACATAGCCAGTGGTCATAGTGATGGGTTACACAGATCTGCAATACAGAGATACCCACACAGCTCACAGCAGAATAAATACACAAGGATATACACATGGGCAGCAGGATACTGGTAGACTCCATATTATGTTTGTGTACATATATGTAGTTAAAACATTGCTAAACACAAATACACACACCAGTCAAGCCATAAGACTTGCTTTTTCCATAGAAATGGAGCACTTTAACAGTGCTCTCACTACTGCAAGGGATTCTGGGTAGGCATATGCAAATTAGCTCAACAAAGAAGCACATTTTTGCCTCACCATTCCACTTTATACATGGATTCCTTGGAGTATGTGTCTGCTGTATACAACTGCTTTGAAACACGACTCAGGAAGAGGAGTAAAGCCAGTTAACCACTCATGGACAGCTGTTTCGTTGTTAATGCAACTCATCAGCATGAGGTTGATTACTGGCTTGCTATGGAGGCTTGGCATTACTTGTAAAGTACATACCAACAGAGTTGTGATGGGGAAAAAAGTGTGGATGAAAACCCCTTCCACCTGAGCTACTTTGCATACGCCTACCCAAAATCCCTTGCAGTAGTGAGAGCATTGTTAAAGTGAGATTTCTGTGGGAAAAGCAAGTCGTATGGCTTGACTGGTGTGTGTATTTGTGTTTAGCAATGTATTAACTATCCACAGACTTCAGGTGGAAGGGGTTTTCATCCCCACCACAACTCTCTTGGTATATATATATATATATATATATATATATATATATATATATGTTATTATTTATTTATTTATTTGTATGTTTTTTATATTTACGTAAATTATCTTGCTTAATTAAATTTCTGGAAGACACTGAGACTATTGAGGCAGAGAAAAATATAGTATTAAATAGTTGCATTTAGCAGGGATCATGAACTTCTGTTGTGCTACTTCCAAGATAGCATTGTTTGTTCTTCTCTCTCCAGTAGGCACATCTGTAACACCACCGCCAGTGCTATCAGGTAATGATGGTTCCTAACTAGAGAGGCCAATAGCATGTCTCCACTCGTGGGAAGCTGGTTCTGCTGCCCAAATGGCAACTCAATGGGGGCCACTGAAATTTCTGCTCTCAAAAAAACTTCTCCAGCCAATGAGGCACAGATTAATTTATTTGTACAAAATAAGCAATGGCTGGAGTATAGTAATCTACTTTTTCCCATTATGTTTTGTTTACCCCACTCCCCACCAGAGAAAAAAAAATAGTGCAGCCACAAATGTCCTTCACTGATTAAGGCTACTTATGCTGATTAAGGCTACTTAAGGCTATCTTTCCTGAATATTCTAAAGGAGGGATCTCAAACTCTGCCTCCAGATGGTGATGGCCTACAACTCCACAACTCACTGAACACAACATATGACCAGAGAATCATGGGAGTTGTAGTTCATCAACATCTGGGGGCCAATTTTTAAATGCCTGGTTTACCTTTTGCCCTGTGACTATGGCCCCTTTAATTTGTTTTGGCTGAGCGACCCTATTTGTGGCTATTGGGACTTTAAACAATGGTTCTTCGAACTCCCGAACAGTCGAAGTGGCCGCCATTCGACATTCGAACACGTGGTGGCAGCCATCTTGTTCGCATGGACCAAAACCGCGAATAGACTTATGGGGGAATTAGCCGTGAATGCCCTGGAACTATTTTCTGCCTGGGGATAATTAAGTTAAATCATTATCTGCCTTAATTATATCATAATAAAATGCGACCAAACACAAATATTTACACCACGTACATACCTCACAGAGATAGACACACAAACTTGTATATACAAAATTTGATGGGGGTAGTTATTCTCCTGACGTATATGCTCCTGACTTCTAAGGGAGAGCATTTGTACTGGAACTCCCTCTTAGATGAGCCAATGCTTAGAAAAGGGCATCCAAAGGATGCTTAGGCTGTGCTTAGAATTACCAAAGACCATGTTTGGGCAACTTAACTGGAGGAATGAAACCTTAAAAGGCAAAATTGTTCATCTCATCATCCTACATGATGGCACCAAAACATGGTGGTGAATCGATGCTTGTACAAGCAAACAAATTCTGCTGTATGCATCTATCAATAAATGGCTCAGTGATGCAATATCTTGTGCTATAGAGGATGCCAGGAAAAGAGGGAATTAACCATACTGATTTGAGGACTTGATGGGACAGTGTCAGGCTTTAAAGGGATTCTATAATATTAGGAATACAAATTAAATTCCTGACACTATAGTGCCCTGTGGTCCCCTCTTCCTTTATGCCCCCCCCTACCATATCACATAAAGGGTTGAAAAAACTTTAGTCACTTAACTGAATCCAGCACTTATGTCCCTCGGTGCTGGGTCAGCGATCCGCCTTCTACGATGGCAGGACTTAATGCACATGTGCGGCAAGTGCCGCAAGTGCAGTAGACCCTCCCCATAGGCATTGAGGCACTGCTTTCCTATGGGGATTTTATGGACGCTGAATGTCCTCATGCAGAGCGTGAGGACATCCAGAATCGTTTAACAGAGGAAAACTCCATTAGAACCTAGGAAGCACCTCGAGTGGCTGTCTGATAGGCAGTCACTAGAGGCAGTTTTTGTCCTGCAAAGTAATCACTGCAGTTTCTCAAAAAACTGCAATGTTTTACATTGCAGGACTAAGGGGGACAGGGACCCTGCATCCGGACAACTTCAATGAGACAAAGTGGCCTGGGTGCCTATAGTGTCCCTTTAATTAAAAAATGGCTATATTAAAACTTGGTTTTTGTTAAACTTTTTATTTATTTATTTTATTTCATTTTTTAGGTGAATTTGTATTGTGTGATATATTCTATCATTTTAATTCAGAAAAAAAAATTGTATTTTATAAAAGAATTTTTTTTGGGTGGGGAAGGAGGGCGGGTTGGAATTTACAAATTGCCATATATCCTAAAACTTTTTTTCTAAGGTAGAGTTTGCCAGTCAAGAACAATGAAAGCTTTTGTGGTGATTTTCTTATTTGTAAACATCCAGTAAATGAATAGTCTGAGAACGCTAAGCTCATTTTGCTTATGACCCGAGGTGTGCACTGAATTTGGTCATTGATACTTTGATAGCCATATACTGGAGGCATTTCAACTATTTGAATTAGTATAAACAAATTTCTCCACTATTTTAACATTAGTTCTTAAGCCATGGGGTAACCGCACAGAGATTATAAAAATGATTTATAAACAAAACGTGATATATTACAGAAGAGGTAAAAACTTTTATATTTCGAAATAACACCTGTAATGTTTTAAGGAAGTATCAAAATATACACTTCACCTCCGTGCCCTACTTTTCGCAAATGTAACCAATACTAACTGAAATGGGTTATATAAAGTCATGGAATCAATAACGAAAAAAAAAAAAAAAGCTATAATTCATTACAAGGTAACAATTGTAAACTGGTAAAATATGCTTTTTTTTTCTATTTTATTTTAGATCTAACATTTGAAATGACCTTGTAAATTTACACAACTCCCAGGGAATGACCCTTTATGCGAAGCAGGGTGAGGGTTAAAGTCCCATCACAATAGTAAAAAATATTTTTACAATGGATTAAATAAACAATCCGATGAAGACTTGGTCTAGGGCAAACGCATTGCTAGCACATAGTTTATGAAATCAGTCATCAACACAGTGGTGTTATATATTAGCAGCTCATTATTCATTGTATCACATTAGCAATATTCACTTTCTTAAACTTTTTAGATTAGTTTATTACATCATACATTATGGGAAAGGAGGGAATTACTGATGAAATTGGTATAATGTAGCTTTGCAGATAATGCTGAAATACAGCCCATCGGATAGTCTGATAATAGATCATTGAGGTTAGTGCAGATTTCAACAGAAGATACAAGCATTAATGCTTGCTGGATTAACCAAAAGAACATTTAGGATGGCGACAGAGGGTTCATTATGATATTTGACACAGTTCGACCCAATCCACCATCACTATAATATGACTGAAAGGGGGCACAACTCATAACCATCTAAGGGCCATGTGGGATCTTAAAGGAACTCTCTAGACCCCCAAAGTACTTAAAGTGGCACTGTCGTGCAGAACCTACCTTTCCCCAATCGCTTCCTCTTCTCTCCCTCTCTCAATATCTGTTCTTTTTTTCCTGTCTGCTTTAGTTTTCTTTAAAACATAAGAAAAAGTACAGACTACTTTGTCTTATGTATTTTTCCTATGCTTGACCAGCTTTGACATACTTTCTGTGGGTCAGAGAAATTTTCCCACAATACTCACCCTTTCCTCCGGCTGTCACTATTCTCGAAATGACAGGACGCTGGCGAAACTACCGAATTTTGCCCTAACAGAATGAGATGAGTTTGTTCATTGATGTTAGGACGACATTCAGTACTTTTAGTTCGGTTCTAAATTTCATTCAAATTAATGAAATTCTGATCCGATCCTTGCATCTTGCAGCCGCTTAGTAGATAGCTCCCCAATTTCCACGGTATTAGGGAGCTATCTATCAAAAGGCTGAAAAACCAAGATTGGTCTTTCAGACAACTTTACTAATACTAAGTAAAAATGACTTAGTATTAGTAATTAATCTGCTCCTACTCGCTGTATCGGGAGTAGGGACATGTCTAGTAAACAGTGGGTGGGGGTTGTAAAAAACAATGGGGGGGAAGACCTTTTGTCCTCACCTCCAGCCCCCACCCATGAGCGGTGAGTGGGGGCCCTAAATGACAATAAGGGGGGACCTATTGCTCCCCCTGGGCCCCACCCATGAGAGGCAGGTGGGAGCCCTAAAAAACAGTGGGGGGGAAAGAAATATTGTCCTCCCCACCCGGCTCCCACCCATGAGCGGTGGTTGGGGGCTCTAAAAAGACAATGGGGGGGACCTATTGTTTCCCATGGGTAACGGGTAAGGGCTAAATGAAAAATATACACCCCTCCCCAGGTGTCACATATTCATCCGCTTATAGAAATGTGGTTAATGACATTTACTGTCCACACAGGAAAAGTTGTGCCGAGCAGCAACCTAATCCACAGAAGGGTTAATGCTGAGCAGTAATTGTGCAAATGAAACCTGGTGTCATGTATTCATCCGCTTAGAGAAAAGTGATTAATGACATTTACTGTCCACACAGGAAAAGTTGTGCCGAGCAGCAACCTAATCCACAGAAGGGTTAATGCTGAGCAGCAATTATGCAAATGAAACCTGGTAACTGACTTTGGGGTCAAAGGCCGGTTACAGCCTATCAGAACTAAAGGAGGGGTATTTAGGCCCAGTTCTCAGCCTGCTCAGTGCCCTGTCGTGGTTTCCCTTGTGGTTGTCCGAGAGCGCGTTCCTGTTTATAGTTTTCTACCTGGTTTTTGACTTTGGCTTTGTTTATTGACTTCTCTATATTCTGGTATCCTGACTCCTGGCTTTCCTCATCGCTGTGTCCCTTTCTGTGTTCCCTGACCTCGGCTAGTATTTTTGACTATTCTTTGTACGTTAAATCCGGCCATTCTAAGGACCGGTAATACGTTACTTATTTGTCATCCGTGCTGTACAGTTCTACGTGCTGGATCAAACAGTAATCCTGACATTACAACATGGCCATAGATCCTGTAGAACTGTGTCAGCACATAGCTGCTTGCGAGAGGAAATTAGAGGAGAATGATCACCGCATGGATCAATTCACTCAGGCTTTAAGTACGCTTCTCGCTAGAACGGAGCATCTGCAGCCTGCAGCGTCTCCTCCTATAGCACCTCTACCCTGTGTACCTCCACCCACTGTTAATAGGACTCCTAGCATCTCCTTATCACCATCCCTACAGTTTGATGGCAATATCCAGGAATGCAGGGGTTTTCTTAATCAGGTGGAGTACCATTTTGAGGCCTCACCAGGGTCATTCCCCACGGACAGAGCAAGAATTGGTTATCTAATGAATCAATTAAAGGGCAAGGCCCTTGCCTGGGCTAATCCGTTGTGGGAGAGTAATCGGAGCATAGCTCATAATTACCAGGAATTCCTTGCCGAATTCAAGCTCACGTTTGAGCCATTGGGTAGAGAGGATGACGCCTCCACTGCCCTAATGCACATCAGACAAGGTAACCGGTCTATCTCGGATTATGCTATTGAATTCCGTACCTTAGCTTCCGAGGTAGACTGGACTAACAATGGGTTAATCTCAGCATTCAAAAAGGGTCTCTCAGAGACTATACTAGATGAGATAGCCGCTAAAGAATTACCTAAGAGTCTTAACGAATTTATTACGTTTGTCATGCATATTGATAATAGGTTAAGACTCAGAGAAGTCACCAGAAGCAAGACCAGACGTACGGCTATGTCCCTAGCACCTCAATTCTCTAAACCTGTTTTGTCTAACCTCCCTGTACAGTCCGAACCCGAACCTATGCAGTTGGGGGTCACTAGACTGTCAGAGGCCGAAAAACAGTATAGGAGAAGGGAGGGGTTATGCCTATATTGCGGTAGAAAGGGACATATGATAACTAATTGTCCAGTGCGTCCGGAAAACTTCCGCACCTAAGAACCTTAAGGGGACAGATCTTAGGTGTGATGGAGTTGTCCTCTAACAAAAACAAAAGTAGATTCCTCCTTGAGGTATCTATTTCCCTTGATAACAAGAAGTTTTCTTGCAGTGCCCTAATGGACTCAGGTGCTGCTGGAAATTTTATTGATGTCCAGTTTATTAGAGGTAATGAGATACCGGTCAGGGAGAGACCTACGCCGCTAGCTGTAGAGGCTATTGATGGTAGACCACTCACACAACCGCTTATAACCCACGAAACTGTCCCTATTATGATCTCTATTGGGGCCTCCCATAGGGAGGAGATGATGTTTCAGGTTATTACTTCTCCATCATATCCTATCATATTAGGGTTTCCGTGGCTGAGTAAACACAATCCCTATATTGACTGGGCTAATGGGGAGATATTAGAATGGGGTAAAAAGTGTATGGGGAGATGTATAAAACCAGTACTAAAGAGATTGGATACTATTGACCTTCCCACTACCACTCCCAAACTCCTGGAGTTCCATACAATACACGAGAGAACTGGGGAGGTGTTTAACAAACTCAATCCGATGCATTGCCTCCCCCACAGAGCATATGACTGTGCCGTAACCTGTTTCAGGCGCTATGCCACTTAAGGGGAGCTGATTTATGCCTTATCTCCCCAGGAGAGTAAAAATAATGGAGGAATTACATCAAAAGAATTCTTGAGAACAAGGGCACATAAAGAAAGTCATCCTCACCAGCAATTTTTGGGATTCTTTTGTTGAGAAAAGGGTGGTGAGTTGCATACACTTGCATGAACTACAGGGCATAATAAAATCACTGTAAAAATGCTTATCTATCCCACTCATTTCGAATTGTTGATAGATTTCAGGGGAGCTAAAGTATTTACTGAAGCTTGACCCCTTGGAGGCTAACACAATTTGGTTAGAATTAAAAGAGATCATGAGTGGAAGGCGGCATTTAATACCACGTAAGTGGACACTATGAATATCTGGTAATGCCATTTGGGTTATGCAACGCCCCAGCCGTATTCCAAGACTTTATAAATGATGTACTCAGGGAATTAATTTACTCATTTGTCTTGGTTTATTTGGACGATATTTTGGTGTATTCCCCTGATCTTCAAACTCACCACTCCTATGTGAAACAGGTTCTGCAGACGTTGTTGAAAAATAAACTTTATTGTAAATTAGAAAAGTGCATATTTGACCAGCCTGAAGTCCACTTTTTGGGTTACAACATCTCTGCATCGGGATTTCAAATGGATCCTAAAAACTAGAGGCTGTACTACACTGGCCATTACCCTCTGGTTTAAAAACCATTCAAAGGTTTATTGGTTTTGCCAACTATTACAGAAGATTCATCAAGGGATTTTCTTCCGTAATAGCCCCAATCACAAATATGACTCGCAAAGGGGTTAGTAGCACGGTATGGTCCAAAGAGGCTGTGAATGCTTTTGAGACTCTTAAACAAAGATTTGCCTCTGCGGACATACTAAAACATCCTGACACCAGTAAACCTTTTATATTGGAAGTTGATGCATCCGAGACAGGGGTAGGGGCTGTTCTCTCTCAGAGAGAAAGCCAGGGAACACCATTGCATCCTTGTGGCTACTTCTCCAGAAAGATGTCTCCTGCTGAGCACAACTATGATATTGGCAATAGAGAACTGTTGGCCATTATTCTTGCCCTCAAGGAGTGGCGACATCTTTTGGAGGGTTCCAAGGACCCCCTGTTGATCATAACCGACCACAAAAATCTGGCATATATAGGGGATGCCAAACGTTTTTCTTCCAGACAGGCTAGATGGTCACTGTTCCTTTCACGTTTTAACTTTCTCATTACTTATAGACCTGGTTCTAAAAATACCAAGGCTGATGCCTTGTCCAGGCAATTTGATAATGAGTCAGCTCCGAACAGGTGACATCTCCTATTATTCCACCAGAGTGTATTATTGCTACTACTGTCCTCTCACTGTCTTCTCCACTGCTTGGCACCATACTGGAGGCCCAGCCTCAGGCTCCCAGTGGTAAACCGTGTGATAAACTGTTCGTTCCCCTATGTGAAAGGGTTAATATCATGAAAGTGTTCCATGACAATATAACTGCTGGACACCCGGGCATCAATAAGTCCACTGCCGCGATCACTAGATCATTTTGGTGGGATTCACTCAGGAAAGATGTAAAGGAGTATGTGCAGGCATGTTCTGTGTGTGCAGTTTCTAAGGCCTGTTGCAGCCTCTTCCTGTTCCTGAGATTCCATGGTCCCACCTATCCATGGACTTTATTGTTGAGTTTCCTAGCTCTGCTGGGTTCACTACTATTCTCATGGTTGTAGACCGATTTTCTAAGATGGCTCACTTCATTCCTCTCAAGAAGTTGCCATCTTCGCAAGATTTGGTCCTAATTTTCATACGTGAAATTGTCCGTTTGCATGGCATCCCCACAATATTGTGTCTGATAGGGGCTCTCAGTTTGTGTCCAGGTTCTGGAGGGCGTTCAGTAAACAATTGGGGATTGATCTCTCCTTCTCCTCCTCCTACCATCCACAGACCAATGGTACAGCTGAGAGGGCTAACCAGTCATTAGAAGTTTATTTGCGTTGTTTTATTAATAGCACACAAGACAATTGGTCGGAACTACTGCCGTGGGCCGGGTTCGCTAGAAACAATGCTGTTCATGACTCCTCTGGGCACAGTCCATTTTTTGTCAATAATGGTAAGCATCCTACGGTTCTCCCTGCGGTATTTTCTGATACTGCCATTCCTGCTCTGGATGAGCGTCTGGCCTCCATTCGGGATACCTGGGTTAAGGTTCAAACTGCTCTAAGGGCTGCTGCTGAACGCTTCAAACATTTTGCTGATAAGCGTAGGAGTGCCAACCCAGTGTACCAAGTGGGGGACCGGGTTTGGTTGTCATCTCGCAACATCAAGCTTAAGGTCCCTAGCATGAAGTTTGCCCCTAGATTCCTTGGTCCCTATAGAGTGCTTCGTAGGATCAATCCAGTGTCTTACTCTCTGGCTCTTCCTGCATCTTTAGGGATTCCCAACACTTTTCATGTGTCCTTACTCAAACCTCTTGTCTGCAATAGATATACTGTTCCTTGTGTTCCTCCCCCTCCGGTGGTGGTGGGTGGTCAAGAAGAGTATGAGGTATCTTCTATCGTGGATTCTAGGTTTTCTCGGGGCACTTTACAGTACTTGGTTGTTTGGAAAGGTTACAGTCCTGCTGATCGTTCTTGGGTTTCGGCTCCTGACCTGCATGCGGGCCGTAAGATCCGCGCTTTTCACGCTAAATTTCCTCTCAAGCCTGGTCCTGCCCGCCCGGTGGGCGTTCTTCAGGTGGGGGGTAATGTCACATATTCATCTGCTTATAGAAATGTGGTTAATGACATTTACTGTCCACACAGGAAAAGTTGTGCCGAGCAGCAACCTAATCCACAGAAGGGTTAATGCTGAGCAGTAATTGTGCAAATGAAACCTGGTGTCATGTATTCATGCGCTTAGAGAAAAGTGATTAATGACATTTACTGTCCACACAGGAAAAGTTGTGCCGAGCAGCAACCTAATCCACAGAAGGGTTAATGCTGAGCAGCAATTATGCAAATAAAACCTGGTAACTGACTTTGGGGTCAAAGGCCGGTTACAGCCTATCAGAAAGAAAGGAGGGGTATTTAGGCCCAGTTCTCAGCCTGCTCAGTGCCCTGTCGTGGTTTCCCTTGTGGTTGTCTGAGAGCGCGTTCCTGTTTATAGTTTTCTACCTGGTTTTGACTTTGGCTTTGTTTATTGACTTCTCTATATTCTGGTATCCTGACTCCTGGCTTTCCTCATCGCTGTGTCCCTTTCTGTGTTCCCTGACCTCGCTAGTATTTTTGACTATTCTTTGTACGTTAAATCCGGCCATTCTAAGGACCGGTAATACGTTACTTATTTGTCATCCGTGCTGTACAGTTCTACGTGCTGGATCAAACAGTAATCCTGACACCAGGTGACTAGGGGTCCCCAAGCCCCTAGTCACCCCAACTGAAAAAAATTAAGGACTGAGCCAAATGTTCACGTTGTGATCAAAACAAAACGTAAACAAAAACTGGTATTTGCGCTATATGTCTGTCCAACCGTAATTCACCTCTTTCATATTATGTGCACCCACACTTATTATACATCATTTTATTCAGGGGAAAGGGGCTTTTAATTAATATCAAATATTTAGGTATGAAACATAATTTAATATGAATAAAATATTAACAAATGAGAGAAAATAAGAATTAAAAATTTTTTTTTCTACATGACATTTTAACTGTCAATGTCATAATACTGTTTTTACTGAAATAAAATACACATATTTGCATCCAGCAATGTCTCACATGTAAAACAGTACCCCCTATGTACAGGTTTTATGGTGTTTTGAGAAGTTACAGGGTCACATATAGCATGTTACATTTTTCAGTTTTTTCACATTGAAATTCGCCAGATTGGTTACGTTGCCTTTGAGACCGTATGGTAGCCCAGAAATAAGAATTACCCCCATGATGGCATACCATTTGCAAAAGTAGACAAGCCAAGGTATTGCAAATGGGGTATGTCCAGTCTGTTTTAGTACCACTTGGTCACAAACACTGGCCAAAGTTAGTGTTAATATTTGTTTGTGTGTGAAAAATGCAAAAAAATAATTTGAACGCCAATTTTGGCCAGTGTTTGTGACTATGTGGCTACTAAAAAAGACTGGACATAACCCATTTGCAATACCTAAGGTTGTCTACTTTTGAAAATGGTATGCCATCATGGGGGTAATTTTCATTCCTGGGTTGCCATACGGTCTCAAAGGCAACATAACCAACCTGGCGAATTTCAATGTGAAAAAACTGAAATGCAAGCCTTATATTTGACTCTGTAACTTTTGAAAACACCATAAAACCTGTACATGAGGGGTACTGTTATACTCAGGAGACTTTGCCGAACACAAATATTAGTGTTTCAAAACAGTAAAACGTATCACAACAATTATATCGTCGGTGTAAGTGCCATTTGTGTGTGAAAAATGCAAGAAATTTCACTTTCACTGATGATATCGTCGTTGTAATACATTACTGTTTTGAAACACTAATATTTGTGTTCAGCGAAGTCTTCCGAGTAAAACAGTACCCCTCATGTACAGGTTTTATGGTGTCTTGGAAAGTTACAGGGTTAAATATAGTGCAGGCAAATTACATTCCCTTTACTTTTGGCCTCGGTTGTCAGGCAGGTGCCCCAAATTGTAATTAATAAAATTACCTAATTATGTAAAATTATTACATAAATATATACATAGAATTATTATTATATATATATATATATGTATATAATTTTATTAAATTTTTTATTTATATATAGGTATATAAATAGTGATATATAAGTATATACGTATGTATATAGATATATATATTATTTCGTTCTACATGTATTTTGATATGAATATATATATTAATTTTAAAATACAGTTAGAATGAATTTACACATTTTTATTTTTTTAATATATTTATATATAATATAAAATAAATAAATATGTAAATATATAATGAAAAATATATATTAATTTGAATTACGTGTATATTAATTTAATTACATGTATTTTGATATTAATATATATTTATAATTATATATATATATATATATATATATTAATATTAAAATACACTTAGACAGTGTATGTGTATGTAGGTATATGTATATATAAATGTATATATACTTAGATCATATATATATCGTAAATATATATGATCTAAGTATATATTTTATTTTAAACTGTAACTTTAACTTTGTTTTTCTTTTTACAGGCATCAAGGGGGTACCTGTCATTACAGGCACTCCCCCTGCTGATATTGACATGGACGGCTATGCGATCACATGGCCCGGGGGGGCAGGAGAGAAAGGAGGTGGACTCCCTGGGCTGTCAGGTGAGTCCCCACACCACGATTGCCGGCGACCGGGTAAGTACATAGTACAGATTGGGCGTTCTATGCTGCCCGCCGGCGTTTAGAGCCGGGTCCCCACGGACGGCATAGAACGCCCGCCATCCTTAAGGGGTTACATTTTTGTATTTACAGGTATTTAGTTTTATTGTTCCCTATTCACTATTTTTAGGGTGAGGGGGGTAGGTAGGGCTCTAGTTTATTTTTTTATGGGTGGGGGTGACTAGGGGCATGGGGACCCCTAGTCACCTGGGAAAGGGGGGGTAATTTTTCATTTAGGTCGACCTCCAGTTGTCTTTTAGGGCCCTCACCTGCTACTCATGGGTGGGGGTGAAGGGGGACCCTATGTACCCTATTTAGTTGAATGGCCCCCACTAGCGGGGCACTTGTGAGGGCTGAAGGGGGACGTTATTAATAGATAGGGCCATTTATTAAAAGGGGGGGTTAAAATCTAGTGTGGGCAGATGACGTATCCACGGGGACTTCATCTACCGACACAAAGATGGCAGCACCCAGGACTTAGGTCCGGGCATAAAATAAAGATGAAAAAATAGGTAATATGGGGGATTAGGGTCATTTTGGAGTTACTAGGGGGGGTAAATTAGATGTAGTGGAGTTGGGAGGGGGATAACAAAAAAACGGATGCGGCCATGACAGTTCTGCTTTAAGCTTGCTGAAGTGCTTTATATGTGAAATTACCACTTTTCTAAATTAACCATATAACTTTTCTGTTACTTCCCAGTTTGTTTAGCTCAGTAGAATTGCTCAGAGTACCTGCCTTGCAAAGACTTCTCACTGAGCTGCATTGGGAAGCCTCTGATTGGACAGAAAGATTGGGCTTAGTTAGAAAGGGAGGACTTGTAAAGGCAGCATAGGAGAGAACTGAAGCTTTTGCAAGCTATTTTTAGATATAACTCCAATAAAAAAAAAGCATAATTAAATGGATGCATTTTTTCACCTAGGGGGAGCTATATTTACTAAACAGGGTTTATCCAGGGTTATTAATAAAGTGAGAATTCTAAATGAATTTCAAATTTTAGGTCAACGTTACCAAATTGTAATTATAGCTGACTTTTCCAATCTGATTTTTCCAATTCGGTTTTTATGGCCTTGAATTTCAAATTCTCACTGTAGTAAATACCCTTGATAGCGATCAGTGCAAGCTATCCAAGAGGAGAACAGCACCAGCCATTCCAGCAGTGGGGAAAAGAGCTGGGATAATTGAGGAAAACCCTACTAAGTCCTTCACCGAACCCACCTCCTATAGAATGTAAGCTCGTTTTAGCAAGGTCCTCTTGAACCTATAGTTCCTGTAAGTTTTTTGTAATTGTCCTATTTATAGTTAAATCCCCCCTCTCATAATATTGTAAAGCGCTATGGAATCTGTTGGCGCTATATAAATGGCAATAATAATAATAATAATAATAATAATAATAATAATAATGTCTTCCTAAATAGTCCAATTCACAGTGACATAGGAGAGAAAAATTCCTGCCACAACATCTAGCAATTCCGTCATGAGTACTCTAGCAGAAGCAGTAGCCTTTCACTGGAAGTGACTACTAATCTATGGTATACCCTGTCATCATTATAAGTCTTACTTTGAATACCATGTAAACCCTGACAGCACAGTAAGGGTCAATAGGTCTTACAAGACACAGGTGACTTCAGCACTGTGACTATACAGCCCTGATCAATGTCTGCGAAGAGCAGTTATGAAGACATGTCTGCATGTTTGGCGTGAAAGAGCTGCCAGGCACATAAACAATTGCAATTTTCTCACAATGGCCTTGGTTTAACTTCTTCTGCTCATGTTTCTGGGAGGAAATTTTCATTGCCAAACACTTTTCCGGATTATATTCTTGCTACAGAAGCCATCTAGGCAGCATGAAATGTATTCTCAGGTCAATTAACCTAGGAGAAAAAAAATACACAAAAACCATACAAGAAAATACTTACGATAAAAGAGATCTATGATTTTGTGAGAAAGTTTTCTCATGCCTGGGACCTGCTTTCTGAATAGTTTAAACTTGTTATGTACTAGCAAATCTCCAACATAGAAACAATGATATGCATGATAAAATATACAATAATATATAATAAGAACTGCAAGAGGAAAAGAATGGAAAATCAATCATTTTGGCTGCCATTTACTCGCTCGAATGACAGGGTTAGGTGTCTAGGGGTCCAAGTAAGTACATCGGACCCAAGTGGCATCTAGAAAAAAAATGTTTGGCCTCTATTGGGGCGCTGCTTGTAAATGTTCCCCTTTGTTCAGTGTTCTGGTTACCGAATTGTACACGTTTGTGTGTGTGTTTGTGGGTATGTATGTCTTTCTATATATGTGAGTGGGTATATGTGTGTGTCAATGTATGTCTAGGGGTGGCTGTTTGAGTGTGTGGTTATGCAGATGTGCCTGTAAGGGGTGTGAGTGGTTAGTTATATATATGTGGCTAATTTTGAATATACATATGTTTGGCTGTGTATTTATGTGTGATTGGTGAAGTATGAGAAATTAGTTGTCTTTGTGTGGTACTTGGCACAAGGTGAGTAAACCCTGCTGAGTCCCCCGTCCCCTCCCCTCACAAACACACATTTATACGCCCCTCTGTTTGTTACTCAACCCTATTGATCTGTTCTTCTGGATACAAGGTTAGCACAAGGAACTGTTGTTGTACACAGCGGAAGAATGCTTGCATTTAAAACTAACTGCCGATTACTTCTCTAAGCTGCTTAAATGTGCTTCATCTGTCATGATTCACTGCATAAGTTCATCTTGACACGTGACTCCAATTTTGCTCCCTAATGGGCTCCATAATAATGCAAAAATGATGAACAGGTGAATGGATGCAAGGTTCCTGATGCCGTTGTCTTAGCCCCTCAGTTATACCAACTCATTCTCTATGTTCTAAAAAAGCCTAGTTCATTACTGTGACATGGCAGTAAAGTGAATGTGTCCAACGTTTGGTACTATTGTCAGACTTTTCCAGCATACCACTTTGCCATTTAAAGAGATTAATTTGATGATTTAATAATTGCAATCTACAGTTGTAATCAAAATTATTAAATTCCCATTAAAAAAATCAGGTTTACTGTTAATATCAACAGACTTTCAGCTGTTTGCTATGACCAAATCAAACAAAAGCCATTGAAATAGCTTAATACAATGAATATGTCAAGTGGTTTTCCCAAATTTACCTGAAAATGCAACTTATAATGACTTCTCCAGTCTAAAAATTATTCAACCACCTGAATAGAATCCCTCACTACAGCACAAATATGCAAAACAGGTGTTTCAAGCTGTCACGATATCTTAACTTGTTCTAGCGCGACCACGAGGAGCTGTAACTAAAGCTGTCACGACAGTGACCAAAGTCACAATAGTGACCCCTTCACACAGCGTGAAACCCACAGAAAGACGGTTAGCGGACCTTAGAATAGCCGGACTAGCGTCTGAGAATAGTCAAAGGAATAGCCAGAGGTCAAGGGAAAACGGAAGACGGGCACACGATTATCCAAGCCAAGATACGGGAAACCAGAACACAGAATAGTCAGAGAGATAGCCAAGGGTCAATTACCAGGAAGGACAAACAGAAAAGATAGCACCAGGGGACTTAAACAAGAACCACACTAGGGCATCTGACAAGTGTCATGATAGCCCTTTTATAGTGTGGGTTCTTTGGCTTTAATTTCGTAGCCACGCCCCCAAAAAGTCCGGGAGCGTGGCCACGTTTGAATTTTGGCGCCATTTTTACTCTGACGTCGGCACGCATGCGCCGTGTCATAAATGTGGGCGTCTTCCGAGCGGCCGGCGTCAGAATGGCTAAGCCGCCCCCCGGAAGCATCGGAGGAGGACCCGGCGCTGCGCGGGACCGGCGGGGAAAGGTAAGCGCTTGTTACAGTACCCCCTCCTCGAGAACCGCCCACAGGGCGGGAGGAACCGAACCCACAAGAGCGCCACCTCTCAAATAGACGAACCAGACGAGGGGCGTGAACATCAGACGCATCGACCCATGATCGCTCTTCGGGACCGTACCCTTTCCAGATATTGCAATTTACCCCGAGAAATCCGGGAATCTAATATAGATTTAACTTCGTATTCGACATGACCCTCCACGGGTGCGGCAGGAGGAGTGGGGATATTCAGAGTATAACGATTACAAATGAACGGTTTGAGAAGGGAAACATGAAACGCGTTAGGAATTTTCATAGTATTAGGCAATCTCAAACTATAACAGACCGGATTGATGCGTTTGAGTATCTGAAACGGGCCTATGAAACGGGGAGCAAATTTAATCGAAGGTACCTTTAACTTTATGTTGCGGGTACTTAACCAAACCCTGTCACCTACCACGAACGTAGGAGCAGCCCTACGTCGTCTATCCGCATTCTTCTTTTGAATCTGAGTTTTTTGAGTTAAGATCTGTTTAACCCCTAACCAAGTTTCTTTCATATTGTGAAGGGTGCTGTCAACACTAGGCACTCCAGTAGATGAAAAAGAACTCGGCAAAGTTGTAGGATTAAACCCATAATTAATAAAAAAGGGACTATGTTGAGTGGATTTGTGCATCAGATTATTATGGGCGAATTCAGCCCATGGAAGTAGTTCCACCCAATCGTCTTGGTGCTCAGAAATGAAACAGCAGATGTATTGTTCCAGGCATTGATTCATCCTTTCCATAACCCCATTAGATTGGGGATGGTAAGAAGAAGAAAGGTTAAGGACAATACCTAATTGGTCACAAAATGCCCTCCAGAACCGTGAAATGAATTGTGGACCCCTGTCAGATGTAATATCCTGAGGTATGCCATGTAAACATACTACCTCTTTTATAAATAAAGAGGCCAGTTCAGAAGAGGAGGGTAATTTGATTAGTGGGATGAGATGAGTCATCTTAGAGAATCTGTCGATTATAGTCAATATAACCCTATGATGTCTGGAGGGAGGTAGATCCACTATAAAATCCATAGCAATACTTGACCAGGGTTTATCGGGAATGGACAATGGCAAAAGGAGGCCCAAAGGACGACTTTTGGATGACTTTGTGGAGGCACAGACCCTACAAGCAAGAATGAACTCGCGAACATCCTTCTTGTATGAAGGCCACCAAAACTGTTCTTTGAGTAAAGACTCAGTTTTGTGAATGCCTGGATGCCCTGCTAATTTGGAGTTGTGTACAAGGAATAAGACCTTCTTCCTATAAACCAAGGGTACGTATAATTTTCCCCTGGGAATAGTCAATGAGGTCTGATCCTGAAACCTAGATAATTCCTCCATTAACCCTGAAGATATTTTGGCACGGACGGTTGCGATTATGTGGTTGGATGGGATTATGGAAGAGAAATGAGTTACTGTAGGAGACAAGTGTTCATATTGACGGGATAAGGCGTCAGCCTTAGTGTTTTTTGATCCTGGTCTGTAAGTTACTATGTAATTGAATCGTGTTCAAAATAAAGACCATCTAATCTGTCTGTCTGTCATTCTTTTAATTTCTCCAAAATACGAAAGGTTTTTGTGATCCGTAAGGATGGTGATGGGAATGGTAGACCCTTCTAACAGATGGCGCCACTCCTTGAGGGCAGAGATAATAGCCAATAACTCCCTGTCCCCAATGTCAGATCTCTTTTCTGTCTCAGTTAATTTCTTAGAAAAAAATCCACAGGGATGCAATGGTTGATCATCAGATGGACGTTGAGACAGCACCGCTCCTATACCGGTTTCTGATGCATCCACCTCTAATATAAACGGACGAGAGGGATTGGGATGCCTCAACACCGGTGCAGAAGAAAAAGCCAATTTAAGTCTCTCAAAAGCTTCTTTAGCCTCGAGATTCCATTCCATAGGATTTCGCCCCTTTTTGGTCATGGCAGTGATAGGTGCAGTGATAGAGGAGAAACCCTTAATACATTTTCTATAATAATTGGCAAACCCCAGAAAGCGTTGGATAGCTTTTAGTCCAACGGGTAGGGGCCAATTAAGGATAGCTTCTAGTTTTTTCTTATCCATTTGAAATCCGGACCCTGAAATTATATGGCCCAGAAAATGCACAGTGTCTATATCAAATTGACATTTCTCTAACTTACAGTAAAGTCCATTTTCTAAGAGTTTAGAAAGAACCAACCTAACGTGAGTATGGTGGTCTTTAATATTCTTGGATTAGATTAGAATGTCATCTAAGTAGACGATAACAAACATCTGTAAATATTCCCTTAAAACATCATTAATGAAGTCTTGAAAGACTGCTGGGGCATTACATAACCCGAATGGCATGACCCTATACTCGTAGTGACCATAGCGAGTATTAAAAGCAGTCTTCCATTCGTGTCCTTTTTTAATCCTGACTAGATTATATGCTCCCCTCAGATCCAATTTTGTAAAAATAGTCGCTCCTTTTAATCTATCGAAAAGTTCTGTGATTAAAGGAATAGGATAGGCGTTACGTATAGTTATTTTGTTTAAACCCCGATAATCAATACGGCCTTAAGTCCCTTTCCTTCTTGGAAACAAAAAAAAAACCCAGCGCCAGCAGGGGAGGAAGATTTAGTGATAAACCCCTTTCTTAAATTTTCCGTGATATATTCCTCTGGTACCGTATATACTCGAGTATAAGCCGACCCGAATATAAGCCGAGGCCCCTAATTTTACCCCAAAAAACTGGAAAAACGTATTGACTCGAGTATAAGACTAGGGTGGAAAATGCAGCAGCTACTGGTAAATTTCTAAATAAAATTAGATTCTAAAAAAATTATATTAATTGAATATTTATTTACAGTGTGTGTGTGTGAGTGCGCAGTGTGTGTGTGAGTGCGCAGTGTGTGTGTATGAGTGCGCAGTGTGTGTATGAGTGCGCAGTGTGTGTGTGATGCAGTGTGTGTGTGATGCAGTGTGTGTATGAGTGCGCAGTGTATGTGTGATGCAGTGTGTGTGTGATGCAGTGTGTGTGTGTGATGCTGTGTGTGTGTGATGCAGTGTGTGTTTGTGTTGCAGAGCTTTGGTGGGGGTGGGCATTTTTATAAAAAAAATTATTTTTTTGGTTATATTATTTTTTTAATTATTTTTTTATTATTATTTATATTTATATATTATTAATTGATATTATTTAAAAAAATTTGTTATATTATTTTTTTATTATTATTTTTATTATTTATATATTTTTTATTATTATTATTTATGTATTATTAATTTATTTATTTTGTTGTCCCCCCTCCCTGCTTGATACATGGCAGGGAGGGGGGTTCTCCTTCCTTGGTGGTCCAGTGGCATTGGCAGTTCAGTGGGGGGAGGAGGGGGGCTGGCAGAGCTGTTACTTACCTCTCCTGCAGCTCCTGTCAGCTCTCTCCTCCTCCGCGCCGGTCCGTGCAGCTCCTCTCTCAGCTCACACTGTAAGTCTCGCGAGAGCCGCACTATGACCCCGCGGCTCTCGCGAGACTTACACTGGGAGCTGACCGAGGTGCTGACCGGACCGGCGCGGAGGAGCAGAGAGCTGACAGGAGCTGCAGGAGAGGTAAGTAACAGCTCTGCCAGCCCCCAGTCTGTATTATGGCAATGTAAATTACCATAATACAGACACTGACTCGAGTATAAGCCGAGTTGGGGTTTTTCAGCACAAAAAATGTGCTGAAAAACTCGGCTTATACTCGACTATATACGGTACCTTATTCTCGGTTACCGAGAGGGGATAAACTGTGCCTCTAGGGGGCATAGTGCCGGGTAACAAGTCAATGGGACAGTCATAGGACCGGTGTGGAGGTAATCTTTCTGCCTCTCTTGGTTCAAAAACTGCTTTTAAATCCCAATATTGTCCGGGTATCAGAGTGGTTAAAGGTTCCATAGTAGGTACATTAAGTAGACCTACGTGTTTAATAGGGGTAATACATTTTCTGCGGCAAGTCTCACTCCATTTTACAATTTCTTTTTTCTCCCAATCTATAGAAGGGTGATGTTTAGAGAGCCAAGGAAAGCCAAGAATAACCGGGAAGATGGGAGAAGTGACCTGTTGCAGGATGATAACCTCCTTATGCAGGGAACCTACGGACAACACCACTGGAAGAGTCTCTTGTGTGATAAACGGGATTGATAATGGTCTACCATCTATGGCCTCAACGGCCAAGGGTGTTGATCTGTTTTGAAATGGGAAAGCATGTTCCTGACCGAATTTATGATCAATAAAATTTTCGGCCGCCCCAGAGTCTATTAAGGCAATGGTTGGCACTTTTTTCTTTTCCCATTCAATAACAATAGGTAGAAGAAGCCTATGATCTTTTTTATCATTAAAGGAGGACATACACATTACACCCAAGGCCTGTCCTCCATGAGGGCTTAGGTGCGGGAGTTTTCCGGCCGGTTAGGACAGGTTGAACGAGAATGTCCCTTTCGGCCACAATATAGGCATAGTCCCTCCCTACGACGGTATTGTCTTTCATCCTCAGACAAACGTGTAACTCCCAGTTGCATTGGTTCTGGAGGAGCGACTGTTGTTGTCTCGGATGGAGGATAGGTTAAGGCTAAGCGTTCTGGCACCCATCGAGGTCTATCTCTAGTATTCTGTCTGTGTCGGAGATGCTCGTCAATGTGGGAAAGGTACGTGATCAATTCCTCTAGCACATTGGGTAGGTCTCTAGTGGCAACTTCATCTAGGAGTTTATCTGAAAGCCCGTTCATGAATACGTCAATAAACGCTTGTTCATTCCATCTAACTTCGGCCGCATGGGTACGGAATTCTAGAGCGTAATCAACAAGAGAACGAGAACCCTGTCTCATACGTAGCAAGGTCTTGGCAGCATTAGTTCTCCTCCCTGGAGGGTCAAAAGCCCTCCTAAAAGCTGCGACAAATTCTACATAGTTAAACACTACCGGGTTATCGTTTTCCCACAGAGGATTCGCCCAAGTCAATGCCCTATCAACCAATAAAGTAATGATGTAACCTATCTTTGCCCTATCTGTAGGGTATGCTCTCGGATGAAGCTCAAAATAAATACTAACTTGGTTCAAAAAACCTCGGCAACCTTTAGGATCACCCCCGTAACGGAGAGGGGAGGTAGCATGATTAGGAGTACCCAAAGTAACCATTTCCATGGGTTGTTCCTGAGGTCTGAGTACTGGGGTTTGCTCCTCCGGTTGGAGATGGGCAGTACGAGCTAGCAAGGTTTGTACCGCAATAGCGAACTGGTCCATGCGATGGTCCAGTTCCTCAAACCGGTCATCAGGTACCGGCCCGAGAGGGTTAACACCTGCAGGGTCCATGGCCCTAGTGTAATGTCACGACAGTGACCAAAGTCACAATAGTGACCCCTTCACACAGCGTGAAACCCACAGAAAGACGGTTACCGGACCTTAGAATGGCCGGACAAGCGTGTGAGAATAGTCAAAGGAATAGCCAGAGGTCAAGGGAAAATGGAAGACGGGCACACGATTATCCAAGCCAAGATACGGGAAACCAGAACACAGAATAGTCAGAGAGATAGCCAAGGGTCAATTACCAGGAAGGGCAAACAGAAAAGATAGCACCAGGGGACTTAAACAAGAACCACACTAGGGCATCTGACAAGTGTCATGATAGCCCTTTTATAGTGTGGGTTCTTTGGCTTTAATTTCGTAGCCACGCCCCCAAAAAGTCCGGGAGCGTGGCCACATTTGAATTTTGGCGCCATTTTTACTCTGACGTCGGCGCGCATGCGCCGTGTCATAAATGTGGGCGTCTTCCGAGCGGCCGGCGTCAGAATGGCTGAGCCGCCCCCGGAAGCATCGGAGGAGGACCCGGCGCTGCGCGGGACCGGTGGGGAAAGGTAAGCGCTTGTTACAAAAGCTAGCTCCTCTCTCCAGCTGATTGGCAAGTCCCATGGTGGACGCTGTAATCATGCCCCTTCTTATGACATGACGCATGCACATCAATATCATAACGCAGATGACACAGATTTGCAGAATTTTCACCCACCCCGAACGTTTTGGGGCATAGCCTTAAAGCAAAATACACTTATATTAATATGGCGCCTTTTGCTTTGTACTGTGCCCTATTGTGGTTCTTGTAAAGTTCCCTCTAGTGCTACCCTTTGTTTGCATAGATTTTCTTGGTATTTTGACTCGGCTTGCTATTTGACTTTTCTGCTCTCTGTATTCCTTAATCGCTCTCCTGATTTCTGGTGTCCTTATATACTTGGCTATCCTCTGACTATTAAGCCCGACCATACTAAGGTTTGGTAATGTATTCTTTGATAACTATGGGGTTACACACTGTGTGTTGGGGTTTACTTAACCGTGACATAGACACACCTAATGCAACTAATCATTAGTTGCACCAGTTGTGCTTGAGCTGGAACACCTGAAATACCTGAACTGGCTATGGGTTTGTTGAGTGCCACGTTTGACTGCATGTTAGAAATATAGCTAAGTCAAAAGAATGGTCCACAAAGTTAAGAGAAGAGGTCATCGCCCCTCACAAACAAGAAATAGGATACAAAAAGGTAGCGAAGGCACTGAATGTTCCTAGAGACACCATTGGAAGCATTGTTTGCATGTTCAAAGTTGAAGAGTAGTGGTTACAATACCTGGATGGGGCAGAAAAGGGAAGCTATCAATAACTACAAGCAGATTTCTGAGAAGGCAGGTTGTGAAAAACCCTTAAGTGACTGCAAAAGACCTGCAGCAAGACTTGGTGACAACAGGCACTGAGGTTTCAGGGAGCACACTACTAAACACAGAAGGTTTTCATGCCAGAAAACCAAGACATACACCACTACTGACCTCGAAGCACAAGAAAAGTCAGCCCAAATATGCTCAAAATCATATAAATAAGCCACAGAATCTTTGGGAACAAAATTTTTCGTCCCAATGGATCAGCAGTGTGTCTGGAGGAAGAAGAATGGAGGAAGAAACATATGCTGAAAAAAGAACACTATGCCTTCAGATAAGCTTGGTGGTGGTTAGGTGATTCTCTGGGGCTGCTTTGAATCCTCTGGCACTGGAAACCTGCAGTGTGTGGAAAGCAAGATGGATTCAATGAAGTATCAGAAAATTGTTGGGAGAAAACATCATGGCATCTGTGAGGAAGATAAAGCTTGGATGTCATTGGACCTTCAAACAAGACAATGACCCCAAACATACCTCAAATTTCACCAAGGCTTCGTTGCAGAAGTAGTCATGGAAAATTCTACAGTGGTCATCACAGTCACCTGACTTGTACCCCATTGAAAATCTCTAATGGGATTTGAAGAAGGCAGTTGCAGCCCAGGAACCCAAGAATATTATGGAATTTGAGGCCATTGCTCATGAGCAATGGGCTAAGATTCCTCAAGAAAGCTGCCAGAAGCTGGTGTCTGGCTATACATCTAATTTGCAGCAAGTCAAAACAGCAAAAGGGTGCTCTAAGTACTAAAGATGCTTGTCATGAACGGGTTGAATAATTTTGAGACTGGACAAGTCATTATAAGTTGTATTTTCAATTGAATTTGGGAAAACCACTTGAAGCATTCATTGTGTTGAGCTATTTCAATTGCTTTTGTTTGAATTGCTAAAAGTCTGTACATTTTGACAATAAACCTGATTTTCAATGGGGGTTGAATAATTTTGATTACAACTACAATTATTGTTTAATTACAATTTGTTTTCATATTAGGACACTGAATAAAATTTTTGGCAAAGCCCAATCAGAGACTCATAAACAATAATCATGTTTCTGAAATTCATTCAAAAACTGAATGATGGATATCAGGAAATCAATTGAGAAAACTGATACAGCTGTGTGGAGTGACCAAAATACACAGATATAACTTGTGTTACATTATAAAAGTCATTTATAAACATTTCAATTTGATATTCACAATATATATTGTTGAGATTCATAAAACACCACTTAAACTGAGGATAACCTCATGAAACCTATAAACAAACTTGCAATATAGATATCACATTTGCAGTTTATTAGAATGCCAAAGTAACTAGCCCATGATATATTTGCAAGTTTATCTCCTGAGATACACTTATTTTAAGGAGAGCATTTATAGCACTAAAGTTGGTACTTAAATATACAAAGTTGATATACAAGGTGTTTTGTTCTGTAAATTAATGTATGAGGTTTTTATGTTTTATGGGATTCTATGAAGCCAAGCCATAAATTTATCAAAAATAAAACGTTTAATTCCTTAAATGCTTTATCAGTTCTCACAGGTATGTTCTCCTCACTGGAACACAAACATTTGTAGACATGTTTATTTACAGTTCAGCTATTTCAACCTAAAATGTAAAATCCACTTTTTATTTATTTTTTTAAAAACCTGTCGATAAAAAAAAAAAGGCAACATTTCTAAAAAAAAAAAAAAAAAGAAAACCCAAATTATTCTAAAAGGGATCTTAGACAAATCAGATAACGGGTAAGTGGGATAATAAAAGTGCGGAATCATGCAGGCAAGCCACTGATAATGGAAACACTCCCTAGGATCCCTCCAAATAATATACACAAAATACTGTATAAAACACAGTTAAAATACAGTACAGGGTGCCAATATCAACAAACTTCGAAGAGAATAAAATTAACATAAAGGGAATCCTTTAAAGTGCAAACTTTTAATTACAATAGTGAATTAAAACCTATACAATTGAACACACGCAAAATAATTGGCACAATTAAAAACATAAATTGTGCAAAAAAGCTTTTCTGCCTACAATTAGGCTGAGTCCCCAAGGGCTGTCAGCTCACAATCTGTACCTCTGGATACCAGACAAAGTTCCTCTGCAAATGAGAAGCAGTAGGGGAATCTAAGAGGCCGCTGTACCAATGTGTCACGTATTCATCCTCACCTTCTGGTGTTTGCAGTGGAAATTGCCTTCCTAGCGGTAATGCAGGTGCTGCTCAGTGGTCCTGCGCCAGTATGCCTGACTTCTGCAGCATGTCGGTGGCCGCCGGCCGCTGCGGATCCACGCCATATTGTAGCCCCACGTCCGCCCACGGTAATGACGGCGTTGACGTGCATGTGACATCAAGTAAAAGACGTGCACGCACGTTTTGGGGTCGAAGGCCGATTACGGCCAATCGGTTCTGCAGGAGGTTTATTTAAACTAATTTCTCCTTTCTGTGATGCTTTTGTGTAATACCTCTTTAATTGGAACTCAACTGCAGAATATTCTGAGGGCAGGAACAGTAAGTTTCACCTCCTATTATATTGGAGTGAAAGCAGTGGACTGTATCTTTAAATAATAATCAGGAAAATGCCAAGTTAGTTCCAACTTGAATTTTAATAATGAAGTTTTAGCCTTAGCAGCAATCCTTATTTGTCAACAGAGAGTTTAAAGAAATTAAATACTATAATTAATTGATAAGACTTGCTTTCCTTGACAAAAGATTTACTTAACTTAGAAGCACTCTGGCACTGGAAGGGTTAATTCACCCAATGGAGGAAGAGGAAGGAGTCTCTTTTAACAAACTGCAGTTTAGTAGTGAGAGAAAGGAAGTCCGTTTATCCAAGCCGAGGTCTGAGAGAGGAGAAGGTAGAAATCCGTTTACAAGCCGAGGTCTGGGAGAGGAGAAGGTAGAATTCCGTTTATAAGCCGAGGTCTGAGAGATGAGAAGGTAGAAATCCGTTTACAAGCCCGTTTACAAGCCGAGGTCTGAGAAGTGGAGCCGGTAGCATCGAGTAGAGCAGCTGATCTCACTGCCGCACCTGAGTGAATAATCCAGCACTTTGAATCTGGCGCGGTCTTCCTAAGTATCGTGGAAAGACCGCGTCAGAAAAAAGGGGCGGAGCTAAGCGCTGTGAACCCGGAAGTGGGTTCCGGCGGCAGCATGAATGTTAGGTATACCTGACAGTACCCCCTTCTCATGGGGCATCCTCTGGGTGCACTTATTTCGGTTTAAAGGGGTAGCGTTTGTGAAAAGCATCAATTAATCTCTTTGCATGAACATTAGATGAATCTTCCCAGGTATCTTCATCAACTCCATAACCTTTCCATCTGATAAGGTATTGTAAAGAGCCACGGTGGATACGAGAATCCAAAATCTTATGAATTTCATATTCTTCTTCACCTTGGACGATGATAGGTTCAGGAGTTGTTACTATTTCTCTATGGAAAGGATCAGGGATGTGTGGTTTAAGCAAAGAGACATGGAATACTGGATGAAGTTTAAAACTTGGAGGAAGTTTTAATTTAACAACGTTATCATTGATGATTGTAGTTATTTGAAAAGGACCAAGAAAAAGAGAGCTCAATTTCTTTGAAGGACGGTTTGTGGTAATATTTTTTGAAGAGAGCCAGACAAGATCCCCTACTTTGTAAGGAGGGGGAATTCTTCTTCTATTGTCAAAAAACTTTTTCTGGTAGTTTTGAGCGAGTTGAAGATTCTCCCGTAATTTGAGGAATAGAGAGGACATAAATTCATTTTTTGATGTAACCGTAGGATTGGATGAAGTAATAGTTTGGATGGGAAATGAGGATGGATGAAAACCATAGTTGGAGAAGAAAGGAGTCATTTTCGTACTAGAATGAATGGTATTGTTGTAAGAAAATTCAGCCATAGGTAACCATGTGGTCCAGTCATCTTGCAGGTATGAACAATAACATCGGAGATATTGTTCCAGACATTGATTAACTCTCTCTGTTTGCCCATTAGTTTGGGGATGATAGGCGGAAGAGAGTTTGCGTTGAATTTGAAGAGAGAGACACATCTCCTTCCAGAATTTGGAGGTAAATTGTGTCCCCCTATCAGAAATAATTTCTTCTGGAAGACCATGGAGTTTTATAATATTATCAATAAAGACTTTGGACAATTCTACGGAGGAGGGTAATTTTTTTAAAGAGATGAAATGGGACATTTTTGTGAAGCGGTCCACAACAACAAGAATAGTGGTGAAATGTCGAGATGGTGGAAGGTCAACGAGAAAATCCATAGAAATGGATTGCCAAGGTTTTTCTGGAATGGGTAAGTTAAGTAGTAATCCAAAAGGTTGATTATGTTCAGATTTGGACCTTTGACAGATAGGACAAGTTTTGACATATAATTCAATGGTTCTATCTTGGCGAGGCCACCAATAATATCGTGAAGTTAGTTCAAGAGTTTTCTTTATTCCAGGATGTCCAGCTAGGGGTGAATCATGAACCATTTTGAGTAATTTGTTCCTGAGAATGGGAGGAATATAAATTCTATTTTTAAAGTAAAATATACCATCCTTTTTTGTTAAATTAGGTGTTTTGGGAAGTTCAAGATCCTTTTGATTCAAGTTCCTTAAGTCATCCTGAAGAGAAGAGAGGATCCCTATTATTTTGTTAGGAGGATAAACATCAATAGAAGTTTTAGAAGGAATTCGAGAAAGAGCGTCAGCCTTTTTATTTCTAGTTCCAGGTCTGTATATTAATTGGAAGTTAAACCGGTTAAAAAATAGGTTCCATCTAACTTGTCTAGCCGTAAGGGTTTTATTAGTATAAAGATATTCAAGATTTTTATGGTCTGTATAGACTATGATAGGTTGTTTTGTATCTTCTAATAGATGGCGCCAATTTTCAAAGGCAGCTTTAACACTTAATAATTCCTTTTCACCAATAGGATAATTTTTTTCAGCAGAGCTCAAGGATCTTGAAAAGAATGCGACTGGATGAAGTGGATCTTGAGGAGTCTTTTGCTGAGAAAGAACTGCTCCAATAGCTGAATCTGATGCATCGACTTCTAGGACATACAAGAATGTTGGATTAGGTAGCTGTAGAATAGGTGCAGTTGTAAATCTTTTTTTTAAACTGTCGAAGGCAGCTTGTGCATCTTTATTCCATTTGAAAGGACGTTTAGTACTGTTAAGGTGGTTAAGTGGATGTGATACCTCTGAGTAGTTTCTAATGAATTTTCTATAGAAGTTTGCAAATCCAAGAAATCGTTGCAATTCTTTTGTAGTAGTAGGAACGGGCCAGTTAATAATACATTCGATTTTAGAGTTATCCATTTTCAGAGAATGAGGTGAAATAATGTATCCAAGAAAGGAGAGTTCAGTAACTTCAAAAAGACATTTCTCTGGTTTAGCGTATAATTTGTGAGTTCTCAATCTAGATAGAACCCATCTTACATGCTTCCTATGTTCATCCAAATTGTTAGAATATATTAGAATATCATCTAAGTAGATAATAACACAAACATCCAAAAGATCTCTAAAGATATAATTTATAAAATGTTGGAATGTTGCAGGGGCATTACAAAGCCCAAAAGGCATCACTAGATATTCGTAAAGACCATATCTAGTCCGGAAGGCGGTCTTCCATTCATCATCCTGTTTTATTCTAATGAGGTTATATGCGCCTCGGAGGTCGAGTTTAGTGAATATAGTTGCAGTTCTTAACCTTTCAATTAATTCATTTATTAGTGGAAGAGGATAACGATTTTTTATGGTTATTTTATTTAAGGCTCTGTAATCTATAATGGGTCGGATGGTTTGGTCCTTATTCCTCACAAAAAATATACTAGAGGCAGCCGGTGAAGTCGAGGGTCTGATGAATCCTTTACGTAAATTTTCATTAAGATATTCTTTTAAGGTCTGCAATTCCTTTTCAGAAAGTGGATAAATGTGTCCATAAGGAATGGGAGCACCAGGTATTAGATCTATTGGGCAATCATATGCTCGATGAGGTGGAAGTGTTTCCGCTTCTTTTTTACAAAAGACATCTGAAAAGTCAGAGTAGAATGGAGGTATAATTGATTCCTGAGTAGTTTGGAGAATAGGAATATGTTGGAAGCAGGTTTTTTTGCAAAAGTCAGAAGGAAAAGAAATGGAAAAGGGTGACCATTTAATTAAAGGATCATGAGTTTTTAACCAATTAATTCCTAGAATGACAGGATAAAGTGGAGATTTAATAACATCAAATGTAAGGAATTCTGTATGTACGTTATTGGTAATCATTCTTAGAGGAATTGTCTCATCTTTTATGGGTCCTGAGGATATAAATGAACCATCAATAACTCTGATTGGAATAAAATTGGTTTTTCGAACACACGGAATTTTATTCTTTGCAACAAAAGAAAAATCAAGGAAGGTTCCATTAGCACCAGAATCAATAATGGCTTCAGTCACGATTCTTTTTGTATCCCATTGTAATATGAGAGATATAGAAAAATAAGTAGATGTTTTCCTTTTTTGAAGAACGTTCAATATAGAAGTAGATGAATGAAGCTTACCAGCTTTCGAATGGATTAGTAGGGGACATTCTGGGATTAGATGTTCTTTTGAAGCACAATACATGCACAATTTTAGTTGTCTCCTTCTTATCCTTTCTTCCGAAGTAAGAGGGCTTCTTATTATACCAACTTCCATAGGTTCATTGTGAGGAAGAGATTTTTCAGGAATTTTTGGAGTAGTAAAATGTTTTCTCCAGTTAGAAGTAGTGTGAACTTTTTCAGCCCTTCTTTCTCTTAGACGTCTGTCAATACTAATGGAAAGTTGAATCAATGCATTTAGGGTGGGAGGAAGTTCAGTACGAGAGAGTTCATCTTTCACAGCTTCTGATAATCCGAGACGGAATTGATTGCGTAGAGTGATGTCATTCCATTGGGTTTCTGTAGCCCATCTTTTAAATTCTGCAATATAATCTTCAACAGGTCTGTTCTTTTGGTGGAGAGTTCTGATGTTTAAATCAGCAGTAGCCTGTTTATAAGGATCTTCATATAATAAAGACATAGCTTCAAAGAATTCATTCAATGAATCTAATATGGGATCATCATTCTCTAAAAAGGAATGGGCCCATGCCATAGGTTCACCTCTTAAAAAAGAAATTACTGAACAAACTTTTGATCTTTCAGTGAGATAAGATCTAGGTTTTAAAGCTATCAGAAGTTTGCAAGAATTCAAAAACTCTCTGTACTTTGTTCTATCTCCATAAAATTTTTCTGGATTACAGACAGCAGGATCACCAGCCGATTGAAGAGCGGCATGAGGAAGATGGCCTTGCATGTCTCTAACATAGGTTAATATTCTCTCATTCGTGATTTGCAGTTCCTGTAACCCTTGAGCAATCGTATCCACTCTATTGGTTAGGGCAGAAACTTGTGAGTTAATATCTGCTGGTTCCATTGAAAAGGCTGGATTATTCTGTGATGCTTTTGTGTAATACCTCTTTAATTGGAACTCAACTGCAGAATATTCTGAGGGCAGGAACAGTAAGTTTCACCTCCTATTATATTGGAGTGAAATCAGTGGACTGTATCTTTAAATAATAATCAGGAAAATGCCAAGTTAGTTCCAACTTGAATTTTAATAATGAAGTTTTAGCCTTAGCAGCAATCCTTATTTGTCAACAGAGAGTTTAAAGAAATTAAATACTATAATTAATTGATAAGACTTGCTTTCCTTGACAAAAGATTTACTTAACTTAGAAGCACTCTGGCACTGGAAGGGTTAATTCACCCAATGGAGGAAGAGGAAGGAGTCTCTTTTAACAAACTGCAGTTTAGTAGTGAGAGAAAGGAAGTCCGTTTATCCAAGCCGAGGTCTGAGAGAGGAGAAGGTAGAAATCCGTTTACAAGCCGAGGTCTGGGAGAGGAGAAGGTAGAATTCCGTTTATAAGCCGAGGTCTGAGAGATGAGAAGGTAGAAATCCGTTTACAAGCCGAGGTCTGAGAAGTGGAGCCGGTAGCATCGAGTAGAGCAGCTGATCTCACTGCCGCACCTGAGTGAATAATCCAGCACTTTGAATCTGGCGCGGTCTTCCTAAGTATCGTGGAAAGACCGCGTCAGAAAAAAGGGGCGGAGCTAAGCGCCGTGAACCCGGAAGTGGGTTCCGGCGGCAGCATGAATGTTAGGTATACCTGACACTTTCACTCATTGCCCTGTCATAGTTTCCCTTTGCTGGTTATCCGAGAGAGTATTCCTGATCGTATTATTTCTGGTATTTGACTTTGGCTTCATTTTGACTTCCCTGATTTCAGGAATCCTTGACTTTTGGCTTTCCCTCATCGTTGTGTCTCATTCTGTATTCCTGACCTTGGCAAGTATTCTGACTATTCTTGGATACATTAAGTCCGGCCATTCTAAGGTCCGGTTAAACGTTATCCTTAGTCCTAGGTGTGATATTATTCTGCGTGCTGGACTGTCCTTTCGGAAGTCGATATGCTCAATGCGTTTCGCCCTTCATGACTTCCTCAGAAGTTCGATGTTCACTGAACGTCAACAGCACCGAACGTCATGCATCATGGCACTCAGTAATCACCTCCCGCGCATACCACCTTTGAAAGCAAACCAACTTTATTGATAGTTTCCGCAAACGGACACGTAACCCGAGGTTGTCATAAAACCAGGGGGCTGTGCCTAATGCGTTATAGAAGAGGGAATCACCCACAAATAAGACTATATTTATAAATTATTATTATTATTATTATGATATTTATAGAGCGCCGTCAAATTCCACAGCGCTTTACAATGGGTGGACGAACAGACATGTAGTTGTAACCAGACAAGTTGGACACACAGGAACAGAAGGGTTGAGGGCCCTGTTCAATGTGCTTACATGCTAGATGGAGTGGGGTAAAATGACACAAAAAGGTAAGGATAGTATTAGACTAGTGACAGTTGCAGAAGAGGAATCAGTCGGGAGCTATTAACAGTTCAATTGATACGCTTTTATGAAAAAGTGGGTTTTTAACGATTTTTTTGAAGGAGTGGAGACTGGGTGAGCATCTAACGGAGGAGGGAAGCGAGTTCCACAGGAACGGTGCAGCCCTCGAGAAGTCTTGAAGGCGAGCATCAGAGGTGGGAGTACGGACAGAAGATAGACGTAAGTCTTCAGCAGATCGTAAGGGCCTAGATGGGACATATTTGTGTATAAGGGAGGATAGATAGGTGGGAGCAGCATTATGTAGCGATTTGAAAGCAAGAACCAGAAATAAATCAAAAACCTAGTAAACTATTATAAAATTGTTAACTGCAGTATTGCATGTTTTGGTCAATTTGTGGATGCATACAAATATTTCACAGATAACCATAAATATATGTGTATATATCAATGTATAAGGAGTAGATATGTATAAATAGAAGACATTTTCAACAAAGAGATATATTAAATAACATCAAGTTGAAATACCATCAAGGATAATAAAAAGAGATAACAAAATAAATTCCATAAATAATTCATAACCTGGGGACCTAAGTGTAGGCAGAAAAGCTTTTTTTGCACAATTGATGTTTTTAATTGTGCCAGTTATGTTGTGAGTGTTCAATTGGATAGGTGTGTATTCACTATTGTAATTAAAAGTTTGCAATATGATTCCCTTTATGTTTTATCTGAGGCAGATAATAGTTACCACTTTGAAGAGGTTGCATTCTCCTCTTCGAAGTGGTAACTATTATCTGCCTCACGTTTGTGATTGTGGCACTCTGCACCGTATTTTAACTTTGCCTGACTTGGGTTTTAAACTGTTTTTTTGTGTATATTAAAAGGAATCTTAGCCTTCCATCTCAAAAGGTGGACTCTTAAGGGGCTCCCAGGAGACCTCCTAATTTGGGGAAACATCTACATTTTTACTGTATTTAAAGGGTTACTACAAACATCATAACCACAACTGTCTAGTTATTGTGGCGGGCTGGCTAATTATTATTACTTATATAGTACTAACTTATTTGCGGCACTTTACAATATCATAAAGAGTGAAATTTAACAACAATTAACAGTAGGGTGATGGAGGTCCTATTTGGACGAACTTACAATCGAGAGGCCGTGTTGGGAAGGTCAACCAAGTGACAGGGTGGGAAAATAGCAGAATTGGAAGGTGAGAGTGGAGTATGGACCCTCTTGAGAGAGTAAGAGATAGAAACATAGAAAGTGACAGCAGATAAGAACCATTCGGCCCATCTAGTTTGTCCAATTTTCTAAATACTATAGATAGGTTTGTGACTGCACAGAAATGCATTAATGACTGAGAAAGGTCAGCTGGCACCCTCAGCCAACAAATGGCTGGCTGGATCTACTTCCAGCTTCTGCAGCTCTGGACATCCTGCGCCCGGCACAGAGCGAGGACAAACCATTGCAAAATGGCTTCATTACCAGGAAACAGGGCCAAGGTCCTCCTGGCATCATAACCATTAAAGCAGACTGTAGCAGTTATAATGCTTACAGCAACACTTTAAGTAGATTATCAGCTCATTACCACTTACTGTTTAGTGAATAAATCATTGTATATTATATATAGTTCACTAAGGCCCAAGTAAACTCTTAAAAACATGCTGCATGTGTTTGGTATTTATTCAAGCATGGATGTATTACTTTTTTATTAGTAAAAAAAAACAAAGTAATTTCAGAAAATTCACTGAAAAGCATTGTTTTAATAAATCCATTTCACTAAGACTTCAAACTAAGGGATCATTAAATGCGGCTGTAATGTTCCAAAGAGAGTGCGAACCAACTGCTATGTTCCTACTTCAAACATGGATTATATTAGGTATATTTGAGTGGCAAGCACCAAAGTAAAATGTGTAGACAGATACTGAATATACAAACCATTATAGCACATTAACTATGTGTCCAGCTAGTTTAATACTAACTTGGCAAGCTGAAAACAAAGTATATGGTTTTCATAAGTTTTGGAAAGACGTGGGTGCACTGATTCAAAAGAGGCAGTTTCGTTCACCCTTTTTAGAAATAAAATTGAGCAAATTCTTCCCAATAGTACAGACGAACATTCTCCAAATATTTAACCCTTTGCTACTGCCAAGAGAAGAGGGAATGCCTTGAAAATAAACTACAAAAGTTCATAAGGCACCTGGCTACAAACTGATGTGTTTATTGCAGAAAAACTCAGCCTTATTTGAGTTCAGTGAGTTTTGCAGATGACTTTGAAAGGGTTTGAGAACACATCAAAGACCAATGTTTGATTTCATAAGCAATCAAATCCAGAGAAACAATGAATTCTTAAAAAAAAAAAAATGTATGATGTGTTGGAAATTTGGCATTTCAAACACCATGCGTGTTACAACATAGTGCACAGAAATCAGTTTTATATTAATATTTAATATTAAAGGGACACTCCAGACCCCAAAAGCACTTCAGCTTCCTGTAAAGATTTATGTTAGAAAAGGGTTTTCCTTTTGCAAAAAGTGCAGATTTCAATTGAGATTAACACTTTTATAAATTATACTGGTTAAACCCCCTCTGGCTTTTTAAGCAGACAACAGGTCCTGCTTCTTCCTGGTTTGGTTGGCTTATTTGCACTGAACTCAAGAGACAACAATTGCCCAGAGCACCTGCCTTGCAAAGACTTCTCATTGAGTTGCATTGTGAAGTCTGTGATTGGACAGCCACAGAAAATCTAAAGGAGTAGGGCTTGCAAAGGCAGCAGAAATGCAGTTTTCGCAAGCTATTTTTGGATATAATTCCAATGAAAAAATGCATGCAAGTTTTCATTTGGGGTATATCTGCTAAACAGTGGTTTTTATTATTTGTATATTGGCAGTGGAGTGTCCCTTCAACAGAACATAGAAACATAGAATGAGACGGCAGATAAGCCCATCTAGTATGCCTAATTTTCAAAATACTTTTAATTAGTCCATGCCTTATCTTAAGCCTAGGATAGCCTTATGCCTATCACATGCATGCTTAAACTCCCTCACTGTGTTAACCTCTAACACTTCAGCTGGAAGGCTATTCCATGCATCCACTAGCCGCTCAGTAAAGTAATATTTCCTGATTTTATTTTTAAACCTTTGCCCCTCTAATTTAAGACTGTCTTCTCGTTGTGGTAGTTTTTCTTCTTTTAAATATAGTCTCCTCCTTTACTGTGTTGATTCCCTTTATGTATTTAAATGTTTCTATCACATCCCCCCTGTCTCGTCTTTCCTCCAAGTTATACATGTTAAGTTTCTTTAACCTTTCCTTGTAAGTTTTATCCTGCAATCCATGAACCAGTTTAGTAGCCCTTCTCTGAACCCTCTCTAAGGTATCAATATCCTTCTGAAGATACGGTCTCCAGTACTGTGTACAATACTCCAAGTGAGGTCTCACCAGTGTTCTGTACAATGGCATGAGCACTTCCCTCTTTCTACTGCTAATACCTCTCCCTATACAACCAAGCATTCTGCTAGCATTTCCTGATGCTCTATTACATTGTCTGCCTACCTTTAAGTCATCAGAAATAATCACCCCTAAATCCCTTTTCTCATATGTTGAGGTTAGGACTCTATCAAATATTCTGCCCTTGGGTTTTTATCTTGCACTTATTTTTTTTTTTTTATTTAAATTCTTTATTTTTGGTGCATTTAAGTACAAGCTGACCTGTAATGCCACAATAGCAGAAGCAGGTCTTTGCAGGCATATTAAAACATTACAATGTCATAAGATTGAACTGCACATTTTTAGTTTAGTTATTTTAGTTGAGTTAGTGAACCTAATAAAAAAAACTTACAGGCTTTTTCAGGCTAGTCTTGCATGTCTGTCAGGGTACTTATACTGGGTCTGATACTATGCGATCTATACTGTCTGTGACAGGTTACGATGAGCCTTGCTTAAGGATTAGTGACATGCATGTAGGTGGCTGTACAGATGGGTGGTAAGCACATACGACAAGGTATCATACCTGTCAGTAGGGAATCAACAGAGAGGCAGAATAATACATGCTGGATTTTGGGAGTAATCTAGCTGCTTATGCTAGGGGGGTGGTGAAACAGATGCATGATAACTAGCTTATATGGCAGGCTTAGAATAATTAATACCACTGGGTGCTGTATGGTGGAACAGTGCATAACATCATAAACTCCCTAATGAGAAAGCAGAGAGCTGTATTTATAGGAACAAAGGGTGTTTCAGCCGATACCCAGCACATCATAGACACTATCCCAGTACCGATGATGACTAAAGGCCCCCATTGTTGCATCCCAGCGGCCCCAGACTTCCAAACAGTCTACAGCATCACATTCAGGAGTCCCGTCGAGGAATGTGTGTGCATATATCCAAACTGAAAGATTGCAGTTTATTGATGAGCCTCCTATGTGGAACAGTGTTAAAATCTTTACTGAAATCTAGGTAAGCAATGTCTACTGTACCACCCTGATCTATTATTTTAGTTACCCAATCAAAAAAATCAATAATATTAGTTTGGCATGATCTCCCTGAAGTAAACCCATGTTGTCTCTGATCTTAAATTCCATGTGATTTTAGATGTTCGACAATTCTGTTCTTTAACATGATTTCCATCCCTTTTCTCACTGCTGAAGTAAGACTTACTGACCTGTAGTTGCCCGACTGCACCCTACTACCTTTCTTGTGAATGGGTACAACATTTGCTAATTTCCTATCTTCTGGAACTACTCCTGTTAATAATGATTGGTTAAATAAATCCATAAATGGTTTTGCTAGTACACCACTAAGTTCTTTTAATAACCTTGGGTGTATCCCATCAGGCCCCATCGACTTATTTGTCTTTACTCTTGACAGTTGAAATAGAACCTCTTCCTCTGTAAACTCACATGTAACAAATGACCCATTTGTCTTTTCTCTTAACTGAAGTCCCTCTCCTTTAGTTTCATCTGTAAATACTGAACAAAAATATTAATTGAGGCAGTAAGCTAGACCTTTATCCTCTTCGACATACCTTGTTTCTTTTGTTTTTAATCTAACTAATCCCTGTTTTACTTTTCTTATCTCATTTAAGGGACACTCCAGCCACCCAGACCACTTCTGCCCATTGGAGTGGTCTGGGTGCTAACTTCCACCAACCTTAACTCTGCAAGTGTAATTATTACAGTTTTTATAAACTGCAATAATTACCTTGCAGGGTTAAGTCCTCCTCTAGTGGCTGTCTATCAGATGAGGCTCATAATAATAACGTGCTTTGCCTCTTTCTGCCTAATCTTATAGATCTGTCTGTCTTCCTCACTCTGGTTATTTTTATAATTACTAAATGTTAACATTTAGTTTTTTTACTATTTTGGCCACTTCTGCGGAGTACCAAAGTGGTTTCTTAATTTTTCTGCTTTTCCTGACAAGCCTAATTAAATTTTCAGTTGCTTTCAATAGTGCAACCTTTAAATAATCCCATTTCTCCTGGACTCCATGTAAACTGCTCCATTCTGATAAGGACTCCTTTACACATTCTAATTTTAGAAAAGTCTGTTTTTCTAAAGTCTAAAACTGTTGTTTTTGTGTGGTGTGACTCAGTCACTGTTCTAATATTAAACCATACTGACTGATGATCACTGGATCCTAAACCTTTACCTACAGTAATATCTGATACTAAATCTCCATTCGTTAACACTAAATCTAGTACGGCCTCCTTATGAGTTGGTTCCTCAAAGACTTGTTTTAGAGACAATCCCAACAGGGAGTTTAGAATCTGTGTGCTCCTGGCACGAAAAGCTGTTTTGGTTTTCCAGTTCACACCTGGAAGATTAAAGTCACCCATGATAATAACTTCGCCCTTCATTGTCATTTTAGATATTTCCTCAACAAGTAGATTATCTAACTCTTCTGTTTGTCCAGGGGGCCTGTAAATCACACCAACACGAGTTACTGTGTGAAATCCAAATTCTAACATAACCCAAACGGACTCTACCAGGGTCGCAGGGGTCGTGGCTGCGACCGGGCCCGGCCGCCCCAGCGACCCGGTATGTACCCACAGGGCCAGCCTCTTCTCCTGGGGGGCCCAGGAGGCGGCCACCTCAGGCCCCCCGAGGCTGCCGGTCGGGCAGGCGGGCGCGCGAGGGAGCACTCAGTGCTTCCTCTTCAGCTCCCTCGCGCACCGCACTGATGCCGGAGCCGGAAGATGACGTCATCTTCCGGCGCCGGCATCCCTATGCGGCGCGCGAGGGAGCTGAAGAGGGAGCACACAGAGGAAAGTGCTCCCTCGCGCGCCGGCCGGCCGGCCGGCCTTGCAGCCCGCCCACCCAGTGACCTGCCGCCCAGGAGCCCAGCAGCACCACTGGACCCCAGGGAATCCCCCCAGCACTCCAAAAGGTAAGGAGGCTGGGGGGATTAAATTTGAAAAAAAAAATGTGTGTGTGTTAGTGTATGTGTGTGTGTTAGTGTGTGTTAGTGTATGTGTGTGTTAGTGTGTGTGTGTTAGTGT